>JAWPHD010016474.1:0-49604 GCA_037043455.1 Cyrtodaria siliqua
CTATAATCTGTAGAACCTACTGACAGAGGGACTATTATCTGTAGAACTACTGACAGAGGGACTATAATCTGTAGAACATCTCACAGAGGGACTATAATCTGTAGAACTACTGACAGAGGGACAACAATCTGTAGAACTACTCGCAGAGGGACTACAATCTGTAGAACCTACTGACAGAGGGACTATAATCTGTAGAACTACTGACAGAGGGACTATAATCTGTAGAACTACTCACAGAGGGAATATAATCTGTAGAACTACTGACAGAGGGACTATAATCTGTAGAACTACTCACAGAGGGACTATAATCTGTAGAACCTACTGACAGAGGGACTATAATATGTAGAACTACTGACAGAGGGACTATAATCTGTAGAACTACTGACAGAGGGACTATAATCTGTAGAACTACTCACAGAGGGACTATAATCTGTAGAACCTACTGACAGAGGGACTATAATCTGTAGAACTACTGACAGAGGGACTATAATCTGTAGAACTACTCACAGAGGGACTATACTCTGTAGAACTACTGACAGAGAAACTATAATCTATAGAACTACTAACAGAGGGACTATAATCTGTAGAACTACTCACAGAGGGACTATAATCTGTAGAACTACTCACAGAGGGACTATAATCTGTAGAACTACTGACAGAGGGACTATAATGTGTAGAACTACTGACAGAGGGACTATAAGCTGTAGAAATACTGACAGAGGGACTATAATCTGTAGAACTACTCACAGAGGGACTATAATTTGTAGAACCTATTGACAGAGGGAATATAATTTGTAGATCTAATGACAGAGGGACTATAATTTGTAGATCTACTGACAGAGGACTATAATCGGTAGAACTACTGACAGAGGGACTATAATCTGTAGAACCTACTGACAGAGGGACTATAATCTGTAGAACTACTGACAGAGGGACTATAATTTGTAGAACTACTCGCAGAGGGACTATAATCTGTAGAACTACTGACAGAGGGACTATAATCTGTAGAACTACTCACAGAGGGACTATAATCTGTAGAACTACTGACAGAGGGACTATAATCTGTAGAACTACTGACAGAGGACTATACTCTGTAGAACTACTGGCAGAGGGACTATAATCTGTAGAACCTACTGACAGAGGACTATAATCTGTAGAACTACTGACAGAGGACTATAATCTGTAGAACTACTGATAGAGGACTATAATCTGTAGAA
Organism: Cyrtodaria siliqua; assembly: GCA_037043455.1. Taxonomy (NCBI): domain Eukaryota; kingdom Metazoa; phylum Mollusca; class Bivalvia; order Adapedonta; family Hiatellidae; genus Cyrtodaria; species Cyrtodaria siliqua. The sequence continues at coordinate 1,218 of JAWPHD010016474.1, forward strand.
CTACTGACAGAGGGACTATAATCTGTAGAACTACTGACAGAGGGACTATAATCTGTAGAACCTACTGACAGAGGGACTATAATCTGAAGAACTACTCGCAGAGGGACTATAATCTGTAGAACTACTGACAGAGGGACTTTAATCTGTAAAACCTACTGACAGAGGGACTATAATCTGTAGAACTACTCGCAGAGGGACTGTTATCTGTAGAACTACTGACAGAGGGACTATAATCTGTAGAACTACTGACAGAGGGACTATAATCTGTAGAACTACTCACAGAGGGACTATAATCTGTAGAACTACTGACAGAGGGACTATACCCTGTAGAACTACTCACAGAGGGACTATAATTTGTAGAACCTATTGACAGAGGGACTATAATTTGTAGATCTACTGACAGAGGACTATAATCTGTAGAACTACTGACAGAGGGACTATAATCTGTAGAACTACTGACAGAGGGACTACAATCTGTAGAACTACTCGGAGAGGGACTACAATCTGTAGAACTACTGGCAGAGTGACTACAATCTGTAGAACTACTGACAGAGGGACTACAATCTGTAGAACTACTGACAGAGGGACTATAATCTGTAGAACTACTGACAGAGGGACTATAATCTGTAGAACTACTTACAGAGGGACTACAATTAGTAAAACTACTGACAGAGGGACTACAATCTGTAGAACTACTGACAGAGGGACTACAATCTGTAGAACTACTGACAGAGGGACTATAATATGTAGAACAACTGACAGAGGGACTATAATCTGTAGAACTACTGACAGAGGGACTATAATCTGTAGAACAACTGACAGAGGGACTATAATCTGTAGAACTACCGACAGAGGGACTATAATCTGTAGAACTACTGACAGAGGGATTATAATCTGTAGAACCTACTGACAGAGGAACTATAATCTGTAGAACTACTGACAGAGGGACTATAATCTGTAGAACTACTGACAGAGGGACTATAATCTGTAGAACTACTGACAGAGGGACTATAATCTGTAGAACCTACTGACAAAGGGACTATAATCTGTAGAACTACTGACAGAGGTACTATAATCTGTAGAACAACTGACAGAGGGCCTATACTCTGTAGAACAACTGACAGAGGGACTATAATCTGTAGAACTACTGACAGAGGGACTATAATCTGTAGAACTACTCACAGAGGGACTATAATCTGTAGACATACTGACAGAGGGAATATAATCTGTAGAACTACTCACAGAGGAACTATAATTTGTAGAACCTATTGACAGAGGGACTATAATTTGTAGATCTACTAACAGAGGACTATAATCTGTAGAACTACTGACAGAGGGACTATAATCTGTAGAACCTACTGAGAGAGGGACTATAATCTGTAGAACCTACTGACAGAGGGACTATAATCTGTAGAACTACTGACAGAGGGACTATAATCTGTAGAACTACTGACAGAGGGACTGTAATCTGTAGAATCTACTGACAGAGGGACTATAATCTGTAGAACTACTCACATAGGGACTATAATTTGTAGAACTACTGACAGAGGGATTATAATCTGTAGAACTACTGACAGAGGGACTATAATCTGTAGAACTACTGACAGAGGGACTATAATCAGTAAAAGCTACTGACAGAGGGACTATAATCTGTAGAACAACTTACAGAGGGACTATAATCTGTAGAACCTATTGACAGAGGGACTATAATCTGTAGAACTACTGACAGAGGACTATAATCTGTAGAACCTACTGACAGAGGGATTATAATCTGTAGAATCTACTGACAGAGGGACTATAATCTGTAGAACTACTGACAGAGGGACTATAATCTGTAGAACCTACTGACAGAGGGACTATAATCTGTAGAACTACTGACAGAGGGACTATAATCTGTAGAACTACTGACAGAGGGACTGTAATCTGTAGAACTACTGACAGAGGGACTGTAATCTGTAGAACTACTCACAGAGGGACTATAATCTGTAGAAATACTGACAGAGGGAATATAATCTGTAGAAATATTCACAGAGGAACTATAATTTGTAGAACCTATTGACAGAGGAACATAATTTGTAGATCTACTGACAGACGGACTATAATTTGTAGATCTACTGACAGAGGACTATAATCTGTAGAACTACTGACAGAGGGACTATAATCTTTAGAACCTACTGACAGAGGGACTATAATCTGTAGAACCTACTGACAGAGGGACTATAATCTGTAGAACTACTGACAGAGGGACTATAATCTGTAGAATCTACTGACAGAGGGACTATGATCTGTAGAACTACTCACAATGGGACTATAATTTGTAGATCTACTGACAGAGGACTATAATCGGTAGAACTACTGACAGAGGGACTATAATCTGTAGAACCTACTGACAGAGGGATTATAATCTGTAGAACTACTGACAGAGGGACTATAATTTGTAGAACTACTCGCAGAGGGACTATAATCTGTAGAACTACTGACAGAGGGACTATAATCTGTAGAACTACTCACAGAGGGACTATAATCTGTAGAACTACTGACAGAGGGACTATAATCTGTAGAACTACTGACAGAGGACTATACTCTGTAGAACTACTGGCAGAGGGACTATAATCTGTAGAACCTACTGACAGAGGACTATAATCTGTAGAACTACTGACAGAGGACTATAATCTGTAGAACTACTGATAGAGGACTATAATCTGTAGAACTACTGACAGAGGGACTATAATCTGTAGAACTACTGACAGAGGGACTATAATCTGTAGAACCTACTGACAGAGGGACTATAATCTGTAGAACTACTCGCAGAGGGACTATAATCTGTAGAACTACTGACAGAGGGACTATAATCTGTAGAACCTACTGACAGAGGGACTATAACCTGTAGAACTACTCGCAGAGGGACTGTAATCTGTAGAACTACTGACAGAGGGACTATAATCTGTAGAACTACTGACAGAGGGACTATAATCTGTAGAACTACTCACAGAGGGACTATAATCTGTAGAACTACTGACAGAGGGACTATACCCTGTAGAACTACTCACAGAGGGACTATAATTTGTAGAACCTATTGACAGAGGGACTATAATTTGTAGATATACTGACAGAGGACTATAATCTGTAGAACTACTGGCAGAGGGACTATAATCTGTAGAACTACTGACAGAGGGACTACAATCTGTAGAACTACTCGGAGAGGGACTACAATCTGTAGAACTACTGGCAGAGTGACTACAATCTGTAGAACTACTGACAGAGGGACTACAATCTGTAGAACTACTGACAGAGGGACTATAATCTGTAAAACTACTGACAGAGGGACTATAGTTTGTAGAACTACTGACAGAGGGACTATAATCTGTAGAACTACTGACAGAGGGACTATAATTTGTAGAACTACTGACAGAGGACTATAAGCTGTAGAACTACTGACAGAGGGACTATAATTTGTAGAACTACTGACAGAGGACTATAATATGTAGAACTACTGACAGAGGGACTATAATCTGTAGAACTACTGACAGAGGGACTATAATCTGTAGAACTACTGACAGAGGGATTATAATCTGTAGAACCTACTGACAGAGGAACTATAATCTGTAGAACTACTGACAGAGGGACTATAATCTGTAGAACTACTGACAGAGGGACTATAATCTGTAGAACAACTGACAGAGGGCCTATACTCTGTAGAACAACTGACAGAGGGACTATAATCTGTAGAACTACTGACAGAGGGACTATAATCTGTAGAACTACTCACAGAGGGACTATAATCTGTAGAAATACTGACAGAGGGAATATAATCTGTAGAACTACTCACAGAGGAACTATAATTTGTAGAACCTATTGACAGAGGGACTATAATTTGTAGATCTACTAACAGAGGACTATAATCTGTAGAACTTCTGACAGAGGGACTATAATCTGTAGAACCTACTGACAGAGGGACTATAATCTGTAGAACCTACTGACAGAGGGACTATAATCTGTAGAACTACTGACAGAGGGACTATAATCTGTAGAACTACTGACAGAGGGACTGTAATCTGTAGAATCTACTGACAGAGGGACTATAATCTGTAGAACTACTCACATAGGGACTATAATTTGTAGAACTACTGACAGAGGGACTATAATCTGTAGAACTACTGACAGAGGGACTATAATCTGTAGAACTACCGACAGAGGGACTATAATCAGTAAAAGCTACTGACAGAGGGACTATAATCTGTAGAACAACTTACAGAGGGACTATAATCTGTAGAACCTATTGACAGAGGGACTATAATCTGTAGAACTACTGACAGAGGACTATAATTTGTAGAACCTACTGACAGAGGGACTATAATCTGTCGAACTACTGACAGAGGGACTATAATCTGTAGAACTACTGACGGAGGGACTATGATCTGTAGAACTACTGACAGAGGGACTATAATCTGTAGAACCTACTGACAGAGGGACTATAATCTGTAGAACTACTGACAGAGGGATATAATCTGTAGAACTACTCACAGAAGGACTATAGTCTGTAGAACTACTCACAGAGTGACTATAATCTGTAGAACTACTGACAGAGGGACTATAATCTGTAGAACCTACTGGGACTATAATCTGTAGAACCTACTGACAGAGGGACTATAATCTGTAGAACTACTGACAGAGGGACTGTAATCTGTAGAACTACTGACAGAGGGACTGTAATCTGTAGAACTACTCACAGAGGGACTATAATCTGTAGAAATACTGACAGAGGGAATATAATCTGTAGAAATATTCACAGAGGAACTATAATTTGTAGAACCTATTGACAGAGGAACATAATTTGTAGATCTACTGACAGACTGACTATAATTTGTAGATCTACTGACAGAGGACTATAATCTGTAGAACTACTGACAGAGGGACTATAATCTTTAGAACCTACTGACAGAGGGACTATAATCTGTAGAACCTACTGACAGAGGGACTATAATCTGTAGAACTACTGACAGAGGGACTATAATCTGTAGAATCTACTGACAGAGGAACTATGATCTGTAGAACTACTCACAGAGGGACTATAATCTGTAGAACTACTGACAGAGGGACTATAATCTGTAGAACTACTGACAGAGGGACTTTAATCAGTAGAAGCTACTGACAGAGGGACTATAATCTGTAGAACAACTCACAGAGGGACTATAATCTGTAGAACCTATTGACAGAGGGACTGTGATCTGTAGAACTACTGACTGAGGGACTATAATCTGTAGAACCTACTGACAGAGGGACTATAATCTGTAGAACTACTGACAGAGGGACTATAATCTGTAGAACTACTGACAGAGGGACTGTAATCTGTAGAACTACTGACAGAGGGACTGTAATCTGTAGAACTACTCACAGAGGGACTATAATCTGTAGAAATACTGACAGAGGGAATATAATCTGTAGAAATATTCACAGAGGAACTATAATTTGTAGAACCTATTGACAGAGGAACATAATTTGTAGATCTACTGACAGACGGACTATAATTTGTAGATCTACTGACAGAGGACTATAATCTGTAGAACTACTGACAGAGGGACTATAATCTTTAGAACCTACTGACAGAGGGACTATAATCTGTAGAACCTACTGACAGAGGGACTATAATCTGTAGAACTACTGACAGAGGGACTATAATCTGTAGAATCTACTGACAGAGGGACTATGATCTGTAGAACTACTCACAATGGGACTATAATTTGTAGATCTACTGACAGAGGACTATAATCGGTAGAACTACTGACAGAGGGACTATAATCTGTAGAACCTACTGACAGAGGGATTATAATCTGTAGAACTACTGACAGAGGGACTATAATTTTTAGAACTACTCGCAGAGGGACTATAATCTGTAGAACTACTGACAGAGGGACTATAATCTGTAGAACTACTCGCAGAGGGACTATAATCTGTAGAACTACTGACAGAGGGACTATAATCTGTAGAACTACTGACAGAGGACTATACTCTGTAGAACTACTGGCAGAGGGACTATAATCTGTAGAACCTACTGACAGAGGACTATAATCTGTAGAACTACTGACAGAGGACTATAATCTGTAGAACTACTGATAGAGGACTATAATCTGTAGAACTACTGACAGAGGGACTATAATCTGTAGAACTACTGACAGAGGGACTATAATCTGTAGAACCTACTGACAGAGGGACTATAATCTGTAGAACTACTCGCAGAGGGACTATAATCTGTAGAACTACTGACAGAGGGACTATAATCTGTAGAACCTACTGACAGAGGGACTATAACCTGTAGAACTACTCGCAGAGGGACTGTAATCTGTAGAACTACTGACAGAGGGACTATAATCTGTAGAACTACTGACAGAGGGACTATAATCTGTAGAACTACTCACAGAGGGACTATAATCTGTAGAACTACTGACAGAGGGACTATACCCTGTAGAACTACTCACAGAGGGACTATAATTTGTAGAACCTATTGACAGAGGGACTATAATTTGTAGATATACTGACAGAGGACTATAATCTGTAGAACTACTGGCAGAGGGACTACAATCTGTAGAACTACTGACAGAGGGACTACAATCTGTAGAACTACTCGGAGAGGGACTACAATCTGTAGAACTACTGGCAGAGTGACTACAATCTGTAGAACTACTGACAGAGGGACTACAATCTGTAGAACTACTGACAGAGGGACTATAATCTGTAAAACTACTGACAGAGGGACTATAGTTTGTAGAACTACTGACAGAGGGACTATAATCTGTAGAACTACTGACAGAGGGACTATAATTTGTAGAACTACTGACAGAGGACTATAAGCTGTAGAACTACTGACAGAGGGACTATAATTTGTAGAACTACTGACAGAGGACTATAATATGTAGAACTACTGTCAGAGGGACTATAATCTGTAGAACAACTGACAGAGGGACTATAATCTGTAGAACTACTGACAGAGGGACTATAATCTGTAGAACTACTGACAGAGGGATTATAATCTGTAGAACCTACTGACAGAGGAACTATAATCTGTAGAACTACTGACAGAGGGACTATAATCTGTAGAACTACTGACAGAGGGACTATAATCTGTAGAACAACTGACAGAGGGCCTATACTCTGTAGAACAACTGACAGAGGGACTATAATCTGTAGAACTACTGACAGAGGGACTATAATCTGTAGAACTACTCACAGAGGGACTATAATCTGTAGAAATACTGACAGAGGGAATATAATCTGTAGAACTACTCACAGAGGAACTATAATTTGTAGAACCTATTGACAGAGGGACTATAATTTGTAGATCTACTAACAGAGGACTATAATCTGTAGAACTACTGACAGAGGGACTATAATCTGTAGAACCTACTGACAGAGGGACTATAATCTGTAGAACCTACTGACAGAGGGACTATAATCTGTAGAACTACTGACAGAGGGACTATAATCTGTAGAACTACTGACAGAGGGACTGTAATCTGTAGAATCTACTGACAGAGGGACTATAATCTGTAGAACTACTCACATAGGGACTATAATTTGTAGAACTACTGACAGAGGGACTATAATCTGTAGAACTACTGACAGAGGGACTATAATCTGTAGAACTACCGACAGAGGGACTATAATCAGTAAAAGCTACTGACAGAGGGACTATAATCTGTAGAACAACTTACAGAGGGACTATAATCTGTAGAACCTATTGACAGAGGGACTATAATCTGTAGAACTACTGACAGAGGACTATAATTTGTAGAACCTACTGAGAGAGGGACTATAATCTGTAGAACTACTGACAGAGGGACTATAATCTGTAGAACTACTGACAGAGGGACTATGATCTGTAGAACTACTGACAGAGGGACTATAATCTGTAGAACCTACTGACAGAGGGACTATAATCTGTAGAACTACTGACAGAGGGATATAATCTGTAGAACTACTCACAGAAGGACTATAGTCTGTATAACTACTCACAGAGTGACTATAATCTGTAGAACTACTGACAGAGGGACTATAATCTGTAGAACCTACTGGGACTATAATCTGTAGAACCTACTGACAGAGGGACTATAATCTGTAGAACTACTGACAGAGGGACTGTAATCTGTAGAACTACTGACAAAGGGACTGTAATCTGTAGAACTACTCACAGAGGGACTATAATCTGTAGAAATACTGACAGAGGGAATATAATCTGTAGAAATATTCACAGAGGAACTATAATTTGTAGAACCTATTGACAGAGGAACATAATTTGTAGATCTACTGACAGACTGACTATAATTTGTAGATCTACTGACAGAGGACTATAATCTGTAGAACTACTGACAGAGGGACTATAATCTTTAGAACCTACTGACAGAGGGACTATAATCTGTAGAACCTACTGACAGAGGGACTATAATCTGTAGAACTACTGACAGAGGGACTATAATCTGTAGAATCTACTGACAGAGGAACTATGATCTGTAGAACTACTCACAGAGGGACTATAATCTGTAGAACTACTGACAGAGGGACTATAATCTGTAGAACTACTGACAGAGGGACTATAATCAGTAGAAGCTACTGACAGAGGGACTATAATCTGTAGAACAACTCACAGAGGGACTATAATCTGTAGAACCTATTGACAGAGGGACTATGATCTGTAGAACTACTGACAGAGGGACTATAATCTGTAGAACCTACTGACAGAGGGACTATAATCTGTAGAACTACTGACAGAGGGACTATAATCTGTAAAACTACTGACAGAGGGACTGTAATCTGTAGAACTACTGACAGAGGGACTGTAATCTGTAGAACTACTCACAGAGGGACTATAATCTGTAGAAATACTGACAGAGGGAATATAATCTGTAGAAATATTCACAGAGGAACTATAATTTGTAGAACCTATTGACAGAGGAACATAATTTGTAGATCTACTGACAGACGGACTATAATTTGTAGATCTACTGACAAAGGACTATAATCTGTAGAACTACTGACAGAGGGACTATAATCTTTAGAACCTACTGACAGAGGGACTATAATCTGTAGAACCTACTGACAGAGGGACTATAATCTGTAGAACTACTGACAGAGGGACTATAATCTGTAGAATCTACTGACAGAGGGACTATGATCTGTAGAACTACTCACAATGGGACTATAATTTGTAGATCTACTGACAGAGGACTATAATCGGTAGAACTACTGACAGAGGGACTATAATCTGTAGAACCTACTGACAGAGGGATTATAATCTGTAGAACTACTGACAGAGGGACTATAATTTGTAGAACTACTCGCAGAGGGACTATAATCTGTAGAACTACTGACAGAGGGACTATAATCTGTAGAACTACTCACAGAGGGACTATAATCTGTAGAACTACTGACAGAGGGACTATAATCTGTAGAACTACTGACAGAGGACTATACTCTGTAGAACTACTGGCAGAGGGACTATAATCTGTAGAACCTACTGACAGAGGACTATAATCTGTAGAACTACTGACAGAGGACTATAATCTGTAGAACTACTGATAGAGGACTATAATCTGTAGAACTACTCACAGAGGGACTATAATCTGTAGAACTACTGACAGAGGGACTATAATCTGTAGAACCTACTGACAGAGGGACTATAATCTGTAGAACTACTCGCAGAGGGACTATAATCTGTAGAACTACTGACAGAGGGACTATAATCTGTAGAACCTACTGACAGAGGAACTATAACCTGTAGAACTACTCGCAGAGGGACTGTAATCTGTAGAACTACTGACAGAGGGACTATAATCTGTAGAACTACTGACAGAGGGACTATAATCTGTAGAACTACTCACAGAGGGACTATAATCTGTAGAACTACTGACAGAGGGACTATACCCTGTAGAACTACTCACAGAGGGACTATAATTTGTAGAACCTATTGACAGAGGGACTATAATTTGTAGATATACTGACAGAGGACTATAATCTGTAGAACTACTGGCAGAGGGACTACAATCTGTAGAACTACTGACAGAGGGACTACAATCTGTAGAACTACTCGGAGAGGGACTACAATCTGTAGAACTACTGGCAGAGTGACTACAATCTGTAGAACTACTGACAGAGGGACTACAATCTGTAGAACTACTGACAGAGGGACTATAATCTGTAAAACTACTGACAGAGGGACTATAGTTTGTAGAACTACTGACAGAGGGACTATAATCTGTAGAACTACTGACAGAGGGACTATAATTTGTAGAACTACTGACAGAGGACTATAAGCTGTAGAACTACTGACAGAGGGACTATAATTTGTAGAACTACTGACCGAGGACTATAATATGTAGAACTACTGTCAGAGGGACTATAATCTGTAGAACAACTGACAGAGGGACTATAATCTGTAGAACTACTGACAGAGGGACTATAATCTGTAGAACTACTGACAGAGGGATTATAATCTGTAGAACCTACTGACAGAGGAACTATAATCTGTAGAACTACTGACAGAGGGACTATAATCTGTAGAACTACTGACAGAGGGACTACAATCTGTAGAACAACTGACAGAGGGCCTATACTCTGTAGAACAACTGACAGAGGGACTATAATCTGTAGAACTACTGACAGAGGGACTATAATCTGTAGAACTACTCACAGAGGGACTATAATCTGTAGAAATACTGACAGAGGGAATATAATCTGTAGAACTACTCACAGAGGAACTATAATTTGTAGAACCTATTGACAGAGGGACTATAATTTGTAGATCTACTAACAGAGGACTATAATCTGTAGAACTACTGACAGAGGGACTATAATCTGTAGAACCTACTGACAGAGGGACTATAATCTGTAGAACCTACTGACAGAGGGACTATAATCTGTAGAACTACTGACAGAGGGACTGTAATCTGTAGAACTACTCACAGAGGGACTATAATCTGTAGAAATACTGACAGAGGGAATATAATCAGTAGAAATATTCACAGAGGAACTATAATTTGTAGAACCTATTGACAGAGGAACATAATTTGTAGATCTACTGACAGACGGACTATAATTTGTAGATCTACTGACAGAGGACTATAACCTGTAGAACTACTGACAGAGGGACTATAATCTTTAGAACCTACTGACAGAGGGACTATAATCTGTAGAACCTACTGACAGAGGGACTATAATCTGTAGAACTACTGACAGAGGGACTATAATCTGTAGAATCTACTGACAGAGGGACTATGATCTGTAGAACTACTCACAATGGGACTATAATTTGTAGATCTACTGACAGAGGACTATAATCGGTAGAACTACTGACAGAGGGACTATAATCTGTAGAACCTACTGACAGAGGGATTATAATCTGTAGAACTACTGACAGAGGGACTATAATTTGTAGAACTACTCGCAGAGGGACTATAATCTGTAGAGCTACTGACAGAGGGACTATAATCTGTAGAACTACTCGCAGAGGGACTATAATCTGTAGAACTACTGACAGAGGGACTATAATCTGTAGAACTACTGACAGAGGACTATACTCTGTAGAACTACTGGCAGAGGGACTATAATCTGTAGAACTACTGACAGAGGGACTATAATCTGTAGAACCTACTGACAGAGGGACTATAATCTGTAGAACTACTCGCAGAGGGACTATAATCTGTAGAACTACTGACAGAGGGACTATAATCTGTAGAACCTACTGACAGAGGGACTATAACCTGTAGAACTACTCGCAGAGGGACTGTAATCTGTAGAACTACTGACAGAGGGACTATAATCTGTAGAACTACTGACAGAGGGACTATAATCTGTAGAACTACTCACAGAGGGACTATAATCTGTAGAACTACTGACAGAGGGACTATACCCTGTAGAACTACTCACAGAGGGACTATAATTTGTAGAACCTATTGACAGAGGGACTATAATTTGTAGATATACTGACAGAGGACTATAATCTGTAGAACTACTGGCAGAGGGACTACAATCTGTAGAACTACTGACAGAGGGACTACAATCTGTAGAACTACTCGGAGAGGGACTACAATCTGTAGAACTACTGGCAGAGTGACTACAATCTGTAGAACTACTGACAGAGGGACTATAATCTGTAGAACTACTGACAGAGGGACTATAATCTGTAGAACAACTGACAGAGGGCCTATACTCTGTAGAACAACTGACAGAGGGACTATAATCTGTAGAACTACTGACAGAGGGACTATAATCTGTAGAACTACTCACAGAGGGACTATAATCTGTAGAAATACTGACAGAGGGAATATAATCTGTAGAACTACTCACAGAGGAACTATAATTTGTAGAACCTATTGACAGAGGGACTATAATTTGTAGATCTACTAACAGAGGACTATAATCTGTAGAACTACTGACAGAGGGACTATAATCTGTAGAACCTACTGACAGAGGGACTATAATCTGTAGAACCTACTGACAGAGGGACTATAATCTGTAGAACTACTGACAGAGGGACTATAATCTGTAGAACTACTGACAGAGGGACTGTAATCTGTAGAATCTACTGACAGAGGGACTATAATCTGTAGAACTACTCACATAGGGACTATAATTTGTAGAACTACTGACAGAGGGACTATAATCTGTAGAACTACTGACAGAGGGACTATAATCTGTAGAACTACCGACAGAGGGACTATAATCAGTAAAAGCTACTGACAGAGGGACTATAATCTGTAGAACAACTTACAGAGGGACTATAATCTGTAGAACCTATTGACAGAGGGACTATAATCTGTAGAACTACTGACAGAGGACTATAATTTGTAGAACCTACTGACAGAGGGACTATAATCTGTAGAACTACTGACAGAGGGACTATAATCTGTAGAACTACTGACAGAGGGACTATGATCTGTAGAACTACTGACAGAGGGACTATAATCTGTAGAACCTACTGACAGAGGGACTATAATCTGTAGAACTACTGACAGAGGGATATAATCTGTAGAACTACTCACAGAAGGACTATAGTCTGTAGAACTACTCACAGAGTGACTATAATCTGTAGAACTACTGACAGAGGGACTGTAATCTGTAGAACCTACTGGGACTATAATCTGTAGAACCTACTGACAGAGGGACTATAATCTGTAGAACTACTGACAGAGGGACTATAATCTGTAGAACTACTGACAGAGGGACTGTAATCTGTAGAACTACTGACAGAGGGACTGTAATCTGTAGAACTACTCACAGAGGGACTATAATCTGTAGAAATACTGACAGAGGGAATATAATCTGTAGAAATATTCACAGAGGAACTATAATTTGTAGAACCTATTGACAGAGGAACATAATTTGTAGATCTACTGACAGACGGACTATAATTTGTAGATCTACTGACAGAGGACTATAATCTGTAGAACTACTGACAGAGGGACTATAATCTTTAGAACCTACTGACAGAGGGACTATAATCTGTAGAACCTACTGACAGAGGGACTATAATCTGTAGAACTACTGACAGAGGGACTATAATCTGTAGAATCTACTGACAGAGGAACTATGATCTGTAGGACTACTCACAGAGGGACTATAATCTGTAGAACTACTGACAGAGGGACTATAATCTGTAGAACTACTGACAGAGTGTCTATAATCAGTAGAAGCTACTGACAGAGGGACTATAATCTGTAGAACAACTCACAGAGGGACTATAATCTGTAGAACCTATTGACAGAGGGACTATAATCTGTAGAACTACTGACAGAGGACTATAATCTGTAGAACCTATTGACAGAGCGACTATAATCTGTAGAACTACTGACAGAGGGACTATAATCTGTAGAACTACTGACAGAGGACTATAATCTGTAGAACTACTCACAGAGGGACTATGATCTGTAGAACTACTAACAGAGGGACTATAATCTGTAGAACCTACTGACAGAGGGACTATAATCTGTAGAACAACTCACAGAGGGACTATAATCTGTAGAACTACTGACAGAGGGACTATAATCTGTAGAACCTACTGACAGAGGCACTATAATCTGTAGAACTACTGACATAGGGACTGTAATCTGTAGAACTACTGACAGAGGGACTATAATCTGTAGAACTACTGACAGAGGACTATAATCTGTAGAACTACTCACAGAGGGACTATGATCTGTAGAACTACTGACAGAGGGACTATAATCTGTAGAACTTACTGACAGAGGGACTATAATCTGTAGAACTACTGACAGAGGGACTATAATCTGTAGAACTACTCACAGAGGGACTATAATCTGTAGAACTACTGACAGAGCGACTATACTCTGTAGAACTACTCACAGAGGGACTATAATTTGTAGAACCTATTGACAGAGGGACTATAATTTGTAGATCTACTGACAGATAGACTATAATTTGTAGATCTACTGACAGAGGGACTATAATCTGTAGAACTACTGACAGAGGGACTACAATCTGTAGAACTACTCGGAGAGGGACTACAATCTGTAGAACTACTGGCAGAGTGACTACAATCTGTAGAACTACTGACAGAGGGACTACAATCTGTAGAACTACTGACAGAGGGACTATAATCTGTAGAACAACTGACAGAGGGACTATAATCTGTAGAACCACTGACAGAGGGACTACAATCTGTAGAACTACTTACAGAGGGACTACAATTAGTAAAACTACTGAGAGAGGGACTACAATCTGTAGAACTACTGACAGAGGGACTACAATCTGTAGAACTACTGACAGAGGGACTATAATCTGTAGAACAACTGACAGAGGGACTATAATCTGTAGAACTACTGACAGAGGGACTATAATCTGTAGAACTACTGACAGAGGGATTATAATCTGTAGAACCTACTGACAGAGGGACTATAATCTGTAGAACTACTGACAGAGGGACTATAATCTGTAGAACTACTGACAGAGGGACTATAATCAGTAGAAGCTACTGACAGAGGGACTATAATCTGTAGAACAACTCACAGAGGGACTATAATCTGTAGAACCTTTTGACAGAGGGACTATAATCTGTAGAACTACTTACAGAGGACTATAATCTGTAGAACAACTGACAGTGGGACTATAATCTGTAGAACTACTGACAGAGGGACAATAATCTGTAGAACTACTCACAGAGGGACTATAATCTGTAGAAATACTGACAGAGGGAATATAATCTGTAGAACTACTCACAGAGGAACTATAATTTGTAGAACCTATTGACAGAGGGACTATAATTTGTAGATCTACTAACAGAGGACAATAATCTGTAGAACTACTGACAGAGGGACTATAATCTGTAGAACCTACTGACAGAGGGACTATAATCTGTAGAACCTACTGACAGAGGGACTATAATCTGTAGAACTACTGACAGAGGGACTATAATCTCTAGAACTACTGACAGAGGGACTGTAATCTGTAGAATCTACTGACAGAGGGACTATAATCGGTAGAACTACTCACATAGGGACTATAATTTGTAGAACTACTGACAGAGGGACTATAATCTGTAGAACTACTGACAGAGGGACTATAATCTGTAGAACTACTGACAGAGGGACTATAATCAGTAAAAGCTACTGACAGAGGGACTATAATCTGTAGAACAACTTACAGAGGGACTATAATCTGTAGAACCTATTGACAGAGGGGCTATAATCTGTAGAACTACAGACAGAGGACTATAATCTGTAGAACCTACTGACAGAGGGACTATAATCTGTAGAACTACTGACAGAGGGACTATAATCTGTAGAACTACTGACAGAGGGACTATGATCTGTAGAACTACTGACAGAGGGACTATAATCTGTAGAACCTACTGACAGAGGGACTATAATCTGTAGAACTACTGACAGAGGGACTATAATCTGTAGAACTACTCACAGAAGAACTATAATCTGTAGAACTACTCACAGAGTGACTATAATCTGTAGAACTACTGACAGAGGGACTATAATCTGTAGAACCTACTGGGACTATAATCTGTAGAACCTACTGATAGAGGGACTATAATCTGTAGAATTACTGACAGAGGGACTATAATCTGTAGAACTACTGACAGAGGGACTGTAATCTGTAGAACTACTGACAGAGGGACTATAATCTGTAGAACTACTCACAGAGGGACTATAATCTGTAGAAATACTGATAGAGGGAATATAATCTGTAGAACAACTGACAGAGGGCCTATACTCTGTAGAACAACTGACAGAGGGACTATAATCTGTAGAACTACTGACAGAGAGACTATAATCTGTAGAACTACTCACAGAGGGACTATAATCTGTAGAAATACTGACAGAGGGAATATAATCTGTAGAACTACTCACAGAGGAACTATAATTTGTAGAACCTATTGACAGAGGGACTATAATTTGTAGATCTACTAACAGAGGACTATAATCTGTAGAACTTCTGACAGAGGGACTATAATCTGTAGAACCTACTGACAGAGGGACTATAATCTGTAGAAATATTCACAGAGGAGCTATAATTTGTAGAACCTATTGACAGAGGAACATAATTTGTAGATCTACTGACAGACGGACTATAATTTGTAGATCTACTGACAGAGGACTATAATCTGTAGAACTACTGACAGAGGGACTATAATCTGTAGAACCTACTGACAGAGGGACTATAATCTGTAGAACCTACTGACAGAGGGACTATAATCTGTAGAACTACTGACAGAGGGACTATAATCTGTAGAACTACTGACAGAGGGACTATAATCTGTAGAATCTACTGACAGAGGGACTATGATCTGTAGAACTACTCACAGAGGGACTATAATTTGTAGAACTACTCACAGAGGGACTATAATCTGTATAACTACTGACAGAGGGACTGTAATCTGTAGAACTACTCACAGAGGGACTGTAATCTGTAGAACTACTCACAGAGGGACTATAATCTGTAGAACTACTGACAGAGGGACTATAATCAGTAGAAGCTACTGACAGAGGGACTATAATCTGTAGAACAACTCACAGAGGGACTATAATCTGTAGAACCTATTGGCAGAGGGACTATAATCTGTAGAACTACTTACAGAGGACTATAATCTATAGAACCTACTGACAGAGGGACTATAATCTGTAGAACTACTGACAGAGGGACTATAATCTGTAGAACTACTGACAGAGGACTATAATCTGTAGAACTACTAACAGAGGGACTATGATCTGTAGAACTACTAATAGAGGGACTATAATCTGTAGAACCTACTGACAGAGGGACTATAATCTGTAGAACTACTCACAGAGGGACTATAATCTGTAGAACTACTGACAGAGGGACTATAATCTGTAGAACCTACTGACAGAGGAACTATAATCTGTAGAACTACTGACATAGGGACTGTAATCTGTAGAACTACTGACAGAGGGACTATAATCTGTAGAACTACTGACAGAGGACTATACTCTGTAGAACTTCTGACAGAGGGACTATGATCTGTAGAACTACTAACAGAGGGACTATAATCTGTAGAAATTACTGACAGAGGGACTATAATCTGTAGAACTACTTACAGAGGGACTATAATCTGTAGAACTACTGACAGAGGGACTATAATCTGTAGAACTACTGACAGAGGGACTATAATCTGTAGAACCTACTGACAGAGGGACTATAATCTGTAGAACTACTGACAGAAGGACTATAATCTGTAGAACTACTGACAGAGGGACTGTAATCTGTAGAACTACTGACAGAGGGACTGTAATCTGTAAAACTACTCACAGAGGGACTGTAATCTGTAGAACTACTGACAGAGGGACTGTAATCTGTAGAACTACTCACAGAGGGACTGTAATCTGTAGAACTACTCACAGAGGGACTGTAATGTGTAATCTGTAGAACTACTCACAGAGGGACTGTAATCTGTAGAACTACTCACAGAGGGACTGTAATCTGTAGAAATACTGACAGAGGGAATATAATCTGTAGAACTACTCACAGAGGAACTATAATTTGTAGAACCTATTGACAGAGGAACATAATTTGTAGATCTACTGACAGAGGGACTATAATTTGTAGATCTACTAACAGAGGACTATAATCAGTAGAAGCTACTGACTGAGGGGACTATAATCTGTAGAACAACTGACAGAGGGACTATAATCAGTAGAAGCTACTGACAGAGGGACTATAATCTGTAGAACAACTCACAGAGGGACTATAATCTGTAGAACCTATTGACAGAGGGACTATAATCTGTAGAACTACTGACAGAGGACTATAATCTGTAGAACTACTGACACAGGACTATAATCTGTAGAACTACTGACAGAGGACTATAATCTGTAGAACCTACTGACAGAGGGACTATAATCTGTAGAACTACTGACAGAGGGATTATAATCTGTAGAACTACTGACAGAGGGACTATAATCTGTAGAACCTACTGACAGAGGGACTATAATCTGTAGAACTACTGACAGAGGTACTATAATCTGTAGAACTACTCACAGAGGGACATTAATTTGTAGAACTACTGACAGAGGACTATAATCTGTAGAACCTACTGACAGAGGACTATAATCTGTAGAAATACTAACAGAGGGACTATAATCTGTAGAACTACTGACAGAGGACTATAATCTGTAGAACCTACTGACAGAGGGACTATAATCTGTAGAACTACTGACAGAGGGACTGTAATCTGTAGAACTACTGACAGAGGGACTATAATCTGTAGAACTACTGACAGAGGGACTATAATTTGTTGAACTACTGACAGAGGACTATAATCTGTAGAACTACTGACAGAGGGACTATAATCTGTAGAACCTACTGACAGAGGGACTATAATCTGTAGAACTACTGACAGAGGTCTATAATCTGTAGAACATACTGACAGAGGGACTAGAATATGTAGAACTACTGACAGAGGGACTACAATCTGTAGAACTACTGACAGAGGGACTATAATCTGTAAAACTACTGACAGAGGGACTATAATCTGTAGAACTACAGACAGAGGACGACTATAATCTGTAGAACTACAGACAGAGGACTATAATCTGTAGAACTACTGACAGAGGGACTATAATCTGTAGAACTACTGACAGAGGGACTATAATATGTAGAACTACTGACAGAGGCACTATAATCTGTAGAACTACTGACAGAGGGACTGTAATCTGTAGAACTACTGACAGAGGGACTATAATCTGTAGAACTACTCACAGAGGGACTATAATCTGTAGAAATACTGACAGAGGGAATATAATCTGTAGAAATATTCACAGAGGAACTATAATTTGTAGAACCTATTGACAGAGGAACATAATTTGTAGATCTACTGACAGACGGACTATAATTTGTAGATCTACTGACAGAGGACTATAATCTGTAGAACTACTGACAGAGGGACTATAATCTGTAGAACCTACTGACAGAGGGACTATAATCTGTAGAACCTACTGACAGAGGGACTATAATCTGTAGAACAACTGACAGTGGGAATATAATCTGTAGAACTACTGACAGAGGGACTATAATCTGTAGAATCTACTGACAGAGGGACTATGATCTGTAGAACTACACACAGAGGGACTATAATTTGTAGAACTACTCACAGAGGGACTATAATCTGTAGAACTACTGACAGAGGGACTATAATCTGTAGAACTACTGACAGAGGGACTATAATCAGTAGAAGCTACTGACAGAGGGACTATAATCTGTAGAACAACTCACAGAGGGACTATAATCTGTAGAACCTATTGACAGAGGGACTATAATCTGTAGAACTACTTACAGAGGACTATAATCTGTAGAACCTACTGACAGAGGGACTATAATCTGTAGAACTACTGACAGAGGGACTATAATCTGTTGAACTACTGACAGAGGACTATAATCTGTAGAACTACTCACAGAGGGACTATGATCAGTAGAACTACTAATAGAGGGACTATAATCTGTTGAACCTACTGACAGAGGGACTATAATCTGTAGAACTACTCACAGAGGGACTATAATCTGTAGAACTACTGACAGAGGGACTATAATCTGTAGAACTACTGACAGAGGGACTATAATCAGTAGAAGCTACTGACAGAGGGACTATAATCTGTAGAACAACTCACAGAGGGACTATAATCTGTAGAACCTATTGACAGAGGGACTATAATCTGTAGAACTACTTACAGAGGACTATAATCTGTAGAACCTACTGACAGAGGGACTATAATCTGTAGAACTACTGACAGAGGGACTATAATCTGTTGAACTACTGACAGAGGACTATAATCTGTAGAACTACTGACAGAGGGACTATAATCTGTAGAACTACTGACAGAGGGACTATAATCTGTAGAACTACAGACAGAGGACGACTATAATCTGTAGAACTACAGACAGAGGACTATAATCTGTAGAACTACTGACAGAGGGACTATAATCTGTAGAACTACTGACAGAGGGACTATAATATGTAGAACTACTGACAGAGGCACTATAATCTGTAGAACTACTGACAGAGGGACTGTAATCTGTAGAACTACTGACAGAGGGACTATAATCTGTAGAACTACTCACAGAGGGACTATAATCTGTAGAAATACTGACAGAGGGAATATAATCTGTAGAAATATTCACAGAGGAACTATAATTTGTAGAACCTATTGACAGAGGAACATAATTTGTAGATCTACTGACAGACGGACTATAATTTGTAGATCTACTGACAGAGGACTATAATCTGTAGAACTACTGACAGAGGGACTATAATCTGTAGAACCTACTGACAGAGGGACTATAATCTGTAGAACCTACTGACAGAGGGACTATAATCTGTAGAACAACTGACAGTGGGAATATAATCTGTAGAACTACTGACAGAGGGACTATAATCTGTAGAATCTACTGACAGAGGTACTATGATCTGTAGAACTACACACAGAGGGACTATAATTTGTAGAACTACTCACAGAGGGACTATAATCTGTAGAACTACTGACAGAGGGACTATAATCTGTAGAACTACTGACAGAGGGACTATAATCAGTAGAAGCTACTGACAGAGGGACTATAATCTGTAGAACAACTCACAGAGGGACTATAATCTGTAGAACCTATTGACAGAGGGACTATAATCTGTAGAACTACTTACAGAGGACTATAATCTGTAGAACCTACTGACAGAGGGACTATAATCTGCAGAACTACTGACAGAGGGACTATAATCTGTTGAACTACTGACAGAGGACTATAATCTGTAGAACTACTCACAGAGGGACTATGATCTGTAGAACTACTAATAGAGGGACTATAATCTGTTGAACCTACTGACAGAGGGACTATAATCTGTAGAACTACTCACAGAGGGACTATAATCTGTAGAACTACTGACAGAAGGACTATAATCTGTAGAACCTACTGACAGAGGGACTATAATCTGTAGAACTACTGACATAGGGACTGTAATCTGTAGAACTACTAACAGAGGGACTATAATCTGTAGAACTACTGACAGAGGACTATAATCTGTAGAACTACTCACAGAGGGACTATGATCTGTAGAACTACTGACAGAGGGACTATAATCTGTAAAACTTACTGACAGAGGGACTATAATCTGTAGAACTACTGACAGAGGGACTATAATCTGTAGAACTACTCACAGAGGGACTATAATCTGTAGAACTACTGACAGAGGGACTATAATCTGTAGAACTACTGACAGAGGGACTATAATCTGTAGAACCAACTGACAGAGGGACTATAATCTGTAGAACTACTGACAGAAGGACTATAATCTGTAGAACTACTGACAGAGGGACTGTAATCTGTAGAACTAATGACAGAGGGACTGTAATCTGTAGAACTACTCACAGAGGGACTGTAATCTGTAGAACTACTCACAGAGGGACTGTAATCTGTAGAAATACTGACAGAGGGAATATAATCTGTAGAACTACTCACAGAGAAACTATAATTTGTAGAACCTATTGACAGAGGAACATAATTTGTAGATCTACTGACAGAGGGACTATAATTTGTAGATCTACTAACAGAGGACTATAATCTGTAGAACTACTGACAGAGGGACTATAATCTGTAGAACTACTGACAGAGGGACTATAATCTGTTGAACTACTGACAGAGGACTATAATCTGTAGAACTACTCACAGAGGGACTATGATCTGTAGAACTACTAATAGAGGGACTATAATCTGTAGAACCTACTGACAGAGGGACTATAATCTGTAGAACTACTGACAGAAGGACTATAATCTGTAGAACCTACTGACAGAGGGACTATAATCTGTAGAACTACTGACAGAGGGACTATAATCTGTAGAACTACTGACAGAGGACTATAATCTGTAGAACTACTCACAGAGGGACTATGATCTGTAGAACTACTGACAGAGGGACTATAATCTGTAGAACTTACTGACAGAGGGACTATAATCTGTAGAACTACTGACAGAGGGACTATAATCTGTAGAACTACTCACAGAGGGACTATAATCTGTAGAACTACTGACAGAGGGACTATAATCTGTAGAACTACTGACAGAGGGACTATAATCTGTAGAACCAACTGACAGAGGGACTATAATCTGTAGAACTACTGACAGAAGGACTATAATCTGTAGAACTACTGACAGAGGGACTGTAATCTGTAGAACTAATGACAGAGGGACTGTACTCTGTAGAACTACTCACAGAGGGACTGTAATCTGTAGAACTACTGACAGAGGGACTGTAATCTGTAGAAATACTGACAGAGGGAATGTAATCTGTAGAACTACTCACAGAGAAACTATAATTTGTAGAACCTATTGACAGAGGAACATAATTTGTAGATCTACTGACAGAGGGACTATAATTTGTAGATCTACTAACAGAGGACTATAATCTGTAGAACTACTGACAGAGGGACTATAATCTGTAGAACTACTGACAGAGGGACTATAATCTGTAGAATCTACTGACAGAGGGACTATAATCTGTAGAACTACTCACAGAGGGACTATAATTTGTAGAACTACTGACAGAGGGACTATAATCAGTAGAAGCTACTGACTGAGGGACTATAATCTGTAGAACAACTGACAGAGGGACTATAATCAGTAGAAGCTACTGACAGAGGGACTATAATCTGTAGAACAACTCACAGAGGGACTATAATCTGTAGAACCTATTGACAGAGAGACTATAATCTGTAGAACTACTGACAGAGGACTATAATATGTAGAACTACTGACAGAGGACTACAATCTGTAGAACTACTGACAGAGTACTATAATCTGTAGAACCTACTGACAGAGGGATTATAATCTGTAGAACTACTGACAGAGGGACTATAATCTGTAGAACCTACTGACAGAGGGACTATAATCTGTAGAACTACTGACAGAGGGACTATAATCTGTAGAACAACTCACAGAGGGACTATAATTTGTAGAACTACTGGCAGAGGACTATAATCTGTAGAACCTACTGACAGAGGACTATAATCTGTAGAACTACTGACAGAGGACTATAATCTGTAGAACCTACTGACAGAGGGACTATAATCTGTAGAACTACTGACAGAGGGACTGTAATCTGTAGAACTACTGACAGAGGGACTATAATCTGTAGAACTACTGACAGAGGAACTATAATCTGTAGAACTACTGACAGAGGGACTATAATCTGTAGAACTACTTCTGTAGAACTACTGGCAGAGGGACTATAATCTGTAGAACTACTGACAGAGGGACTATAATCTGAAAAACTACTCACAGAGGGACTATAATTTGTAGAACTACTGACAGAGGACTATAATCTGTAGAACTACTGACAGAGGGACTATAATCTGTAGAACCTACTGACAGAGGGACTATAATCTGTAGAACTACTGACAGAGGTCTATAATCTGTAGAACATACTGACAGAGGGACTATAATATGTAGAACTACTGACAGAGGGACTACAATCTGTAGAACTACTGACAGAGGGACTATAATCTGTAGAACTACTGACAGAGGGACTATAATCTGTAGAACTACTGACAGAGGGACTATAATCTGTAGAACTACTGACAGAGGACTATAATCTGTAGAACTACTGACAGAGGGACTATAATCTGTAGAACTACTGACAGAGGACTGTACTTTGTAGAACTACTGACAGAGGGACTATAATCTGTAGAACTACAGACAGAGGACGACTATAATCTGTAGAACTACAGACAGAGGACTATAATCTGTAGAACTACTGACAGAGGGACTATAATCTGTAGAACTACTGACAGAGGGACTATAATCTGTAGAACTACTGACAGAGGGACTATAATCTGTAGAACTACTGACAGAGGACTATAATCTGTAGAACTACTGACAGAGGGACTATAATCTGTAGAACTACTGACAGAGGACTGTACTTTGTAGAACTACTGACAGAGGGACTATAATCTGTAGAACTACAGACAGAGGACGACTATAATCTGTAGAACTACAGACAGAGGACTATAATCTGTAGAACTACTGACAGAGGGACTATAATCTGTAGAACTACTGACAGAGGGACTATAATATGTAGAACTACTGACAGAGGGACTATAATTTGTAGAACTACTGACAGAGGACTACAATGTGTAGAACTACTGACAGAGGTACTATAATTTGTATAACTATTGACAGAGGACTATAATCTGTAGAACTACTGACAGAGGGACTATAATCTGTAGAACTACTGACAGAGGGACAATCATTTGTAGAACTACTGACAGAGGACTATAATCTGTAGAACTACTCTCAGAGGGACTATAATCTGCAGAAGTACTGACAGAGGGACTATAATCTGTAGAAGTACTGACAGAGGGACTATAATTTGTAGAACTACTAACAGAGGGACTATAATCTGTAGAACTACTGACAGAGGGACTATAATCTGTAGAACTACTCACAGAGGGACTATAATCGGTAGAACTACTGACAGAGGGACTATAATCTGTAGAACTACTGACAGAGGGACTATAATTTGTAGAACTACTGACAGAGGGACTATAACCTGTAGAACTACTGACAGAGGGACTCTAATCTGTAGAACTACTGACAGAGGGACTATAACCTGTAGAACTACTGACAGAGGACTATAATCTGTAGAACTACTGACAGATCGACTATAATCTGTAGAACTACTGACAGAGGGACTATAATCTGTAGAACTACTGACAGAGGACTATAATTTGTAGGGACTATAATTTGTAGAACAACTGACAGAGGGACTATTATCTGTAGAACTAGTGACAGAGGACTATAATTTGTAGAACTACTGACAGAGGACTGTACTTTGTCGAACTACTGACAGAGGGACTGTAATCTGTAGAACTACTGACAGAGGGACTATAATCTGTAGAACTACTGACAGAGGGACTATAATTTGTAGAACTACTGACAGAGGGACTATAATCTATAGAACTACTGACAGAGGACTATAATCTGTAGAACTACTGACAGATCGACTATAATCTGTAGAACTACTGACAGAGAACTATAATCTGTATAACTACTGACAGAGGGACTATAATCTGTAGAACTACTGACAGAGGACTATAATTTGTGGGGACTATAATTTGTAGAACAACTGACAGAGGGACTATAATATGTAGAACTAGTGACAGAGGACTATAATTTGTAGAACTACTGACAGAGGACTCTACTTTGTCGAACTACTGACAGAGGGACTGTAATCTGTAGAACTACTGACAGAGGGACTATAATCTGTAGAACTACTGACAGAGGGACTATAATTTGTAGAACTACTGACAGAGGACTATTATCTGTAGAACTACTGACAGAGTGACTGTAATCTGTAGAACTACTCACAGAGGGACTATAATCTTTAGAACTACTGACAGAGGGACTATAATTTGTAGAACTGTAGAACTACTCACAGATTGACTATAATCTGTAGAACTACTGACAGAGGGACTATAATTTGTAGAACTACTGACAGAGGGACTATAATTTGTAGAACTACTGACAGAGGACTATAAGCTGTAGAACTACTGACAGAGGGACTATAATCTGTAGAACTACTGACAGAGGGACTATAATCTGTAATACTACTGACAGAGGGACTATAATTTGTAGAACTACTGACAGAGGGACTATAATCTGTAGAACTACTCACAGAGGGACTATAATCTGTAGAACCTACTCACAGAGGGACTATAATCTGTAGAACTACTGACAGAGGGACTATAATTTGTAGAACTGTAGAACTACTCACAGAGGGACTATAATCTGTAAAACTACTGACAGAGGGACTATAGTTTGTAGAACTACTGACAGAGGGACTATAATCTGTAGAACTACTGACAGAGGGACTATAATTTGTAGAACTACTGACAGAGGACTATAAGCTGTAGAACTACTGACAGAGGGACTATAATTTGTAGAACTACTGACAGAGGACTATAATATGTAGAACTACTGTCAGAGGGACTATAATTTGTAGAACTACTGACAGAGGGACTATAATCTGTAGAACTACTCACAGAGGGACTATAATCTGTAGAACCTACTCACAGAGGGACTATAATCCGTAGAACTACTGACAGAGGGACTATAATCTGTAGAACTACTGACAGAGGGACTATAATTTGTAGAACTACTGACAGAGGGACTATAATTTGTAGAACTACTCACAGAGGGACTATAATTTGTAAAACTACTTACAGAGGGACTTTAATCTGTAGAACTACTGACAGAGGGACTATAATTTGTAGAACTACACAGAACATAGAACAGAACATATTCTTTATTCACTTAAACTTTACAGTTTTTCGTGACAGACACACTATCAAAACACGTATCAGCATTGTGTCCGACAGGTGTCGCTGCGCGATTGACCTGTGTGATTCTGCGCAAGGCATGCCGGTAATCAATGGCGGTGTAAACAATAATACCGTCTGCTGCGAGTTATATTTTTGGGAGGACTGGCCACTATCTTCTAATTTTGACAGGTTTCTATATACGTACCCGTGTCAGATCCATAATTAGACCAATATCTGTCACAAGTTGACCGATATAATTTATTAAATAGTTTGTCGCTACCTCGTGAGTTGCTCGTGGATAATTAGCATAATGCCTCTTTATAAGTACTTCAAAAGTCATGAAAGAGAAAGCGTTATGTTTAGACGGTAAAATGATGGTAAGTAAAAGCATTAGGTTTTACGTATTAAACCATGAACTTCTGTGTTTGTACAAACAAATAATGTGTTACAAAATGATTTATAAAAAAATTATTGAAATATAAAGTAATCCGTTGGCGGTTATGCGTATGCGTATGTAGACAAAAGCCATATTTTGCTCGGTAATGCGTCTCAGTATAGAGGCCTATCGTCAGTTGTGACGTAGCCGGTATATATATATATATATATATATATATATATAGAATGACGTATCAGTATCACCGGTCACGGGACTATCGTCGCACTGACGAGTGCGTAAGCGCCATCTGGTGGGATACAGTGATCAGTTTGGCCTGAACATGAGTTACTTATAATACTTTTAAAGCGACATGAATTGAACAGCTATGTCAATCATTGCCTTTTAACGCTGCCTTGTTTGTTAGAGATTATAACCTGGCGGGGATATCTTTATTTACCCTGTCCCGTTCATTGGGTTGACAATAGGGTAAGAGTGAGGTTTGGTGCACCCTAGAACCTGGTTTAAACCCCCAGCGGCCTTTTTTGCCACTGACCGTTCCAAGGCGGTAGCCCTATTGTTAACCCTTGTGTGTTTGTGATGTCTTATCTTGCCTTTTATTCATATTTATATATAGTTGTTCTGTTTCTTCGTGTGTTTGTGACTGACTTTCGTCCTTGAATGCTACTTTCCTGTTCGATTTGTATATCTACTTATATAGGAAAATCGTCTTCCCTGAAACCACAAAAGCATAGAGCTCTCATATACTGCATGGAGTATAAGCTGCTGGTCCTCTACCAAGTTTGTTCACATGTTTTTCAACCTGCAACTCTATCTAGGTATAATTTCCATTCCTCTACATGTTTATTCATCGAACAATAGAAATAATAATTAATAGAAAGCCATTAAATACATTTTTAAATGATTTGTCAATCAACTAATCCGGGGTTAATATTGCCAATATGCTTGTAACGATATAACCACAGGTTTAACAGTTATATAAGGTCCTAATATTAGACCTGTACAACTAACTACGATAACGACTATGACTTCAGACTAAATTCTAAGCACGAGAAAATGTTTAGGGCTGATCTCAAAGTTGAATAACAACCTCGGTTTTAGTAGGCTCACAGGGGGTTGTGTAGAAAAAAGCCAATAAAAAATCAAATTGTAAAATACATATTATTTATATTTCTGTCGATTTATATTTCTGTCAATATATATATATATTAATTTTTGGAGTTTTAAAGGGGCTTGCCTGAATAATTGATCACTAAAAACGTTTTGAGAGTAGGTACACATAAGATGCAGATCCAAGATTTTGGTTTGAGTATTTGTGTGTGGGAGGGGCGGAGGCGGGGGCAGCGGAGGATCCTTCGAAATAAAATGTTTTTCTACATGACGTTAGTGAATATGTTGTATTTTTCCAGAATAATGTTATGTTCAATCCAATGATGACTAACAGTAGAAATGGCGCGCGCCCCAGGTAATCCGGCATGCATAGGTTATACTTGTGGGATTTTAAAGGGTGATGATGCTGCGTCCGCCTTATCCCTGAATCCGCCTTAGTGCATGATAAATGCATTTGTATCCCCTTTGTCTTACCCTAAAATTGCCGCCGTAGCCGGGATAGTGAAGACGCTGGGTCTAAAACTGTCTCGCCTCTCATTCCTGCGGGTTCAAATCCCACTGGGACCTCGAATTGTCAAGTGAGAAAATATTGATGTTTCCTATTTTAGATGATCTAAATATAATGAATGAAACTAAAACTACCTATTATTTACAAGAACATTCATTGCGGGACAGCAATTTGTGCTATCCTATGTTACGCATCAGGATACATTTAAAGAGTCAACCGGCAATTTTGCTATTTTTTTAAATCACGGCA
This sequence comes from Cyrtodaria siliqua, assembly GCA_037043455.1. Lineage (NCBI taxonomy): Eukaryota > Metazoa > Mollusca > Bivalvia > Adapedonta > Hiatellidae > Cyrtodaria > Cyrtodaria siliqua. The sequence goes on from JAWPHD010016474.1 coordinate 30,310, forward strand.
TTCTGTTAGTTGTTTTTTTTAAGCTGTTTACACATTTGAATAGTGCAAATAAATTGCTTTACATATTCCTAAATGTTGATTATTTTGCACCAATAAATGTATTTAAACTTATGTTAGTACTGAAAACTCAAATTGTACCACCTTCTATTTCAATATCTAACTTTTAATACAAAACCCTGTGGGTTTTTGAAAAAACTAAAGGATCGTGCATCGCGTGCGCTTATCGCCTTGAATGCACACTAGAACAATCAAATGTATCAGTTAACCCTAACATCGAAATGGATGAGGCCGCCACTATTGACGGTTAGTTTTTTCTTTTACAATGTAATTAATACATGATTGCTCAATTATTTAAAAAAAAAACGCATTTTTTCGGCCTTTATGCGGTTATAAATGGCGTAATCCATGAATCTCGTTAGTGATTCATGTTAAATTTGCCATTGATTACGGCGTTTAAAACTGCATAAACGCCGGAAAAAATGCGAAAAAAATGTTTAATAAATGAGCACTCATGTCGCGGATGTTTCCGTTTAATACCAGCTAACCCGAAAAAACAGCGGGAAAAAATGCGAATCAATTCTTGTATTTACATTATTTTCGCGTCGCTAGAATAGTATCAGCAACAATTCTAATGATAACAAAAAGGAAAAGAAAAACCACTACTGTCAGTGTCTTTTCATGCAGTGGAATATCCATTTTCTGTTAAGAAACACCGGATGCAAGCACAGTATCTGCATGCAGTGCGTACAGTCCGTTCACCTCCTTGAAGCGGAATAGCCACTTTCTATGCGTGCGCAGCCGAGCGTAAATAGTCCTTCCTACTTGAAAAATGAAGTATATTCGAGATTAAGTGCTATATTGTCAAGGAAATGAAAGCAATATTAAGTTAATTAAACACGTTTCCAAAGATGGTATGAAGCGAATATAAACTTTCTTAGGTGAGGCTTAGAAAAGGAAGCATGGCGAATAACTAGTCGTTTGTAAAAATGATACATTGCTCTGCAAACCATCTCATCATATCATGTATGCCAACTCATTTAATAAATTCTAAATTAATGATGGTTGGTTGTTTGGTTGAATTGTGGTGTACGTTATTTTCAGCACATTTTAGGCTATGACAGTCGATTTTTTGTAGTAATGGCAGACCACCCATTTTTCCCTACAAGTTCATGTAGTGTCAATAATAAATTGTATTGGCCTACATATAGTGATGCGCATACGCTTGGTCGAGCATTCAAGGCGTATTGCCTGTTGAGAAAACCCCTCTGTTTTAGTCGGTATTCCTTATCGTAATCCTTACCGTAATCGTTACCGTAGTTAGTTGTACAGGTCTAATAAAAATATGTTTACGAACAAATGCATTTCCAGTGAGTTTAATAAAAGTTGGTTACCAGCCCATGTCACCATAAATAGTAGCGGTAGGTGTATACTTGCTCGTACCTAGGTCAAATCGCATAGCCCTGTTTTGTACAGCATTAATACATAAATATGATTTACAAACCCATATAGCAGCACCATACGAGGTAAACTATGTAAAATCATTCTTTATGAAGTGTCTACCATTTAGTATACACATATATGAGTGCTGATTAGAAAATCAACATGTCTCAATTTTAAAATAAACAAACACTATTTCTATACACCATATTTAGACTGCATCAAGCCCTTTAACCCTTAACCCGCTCAGGATTTACAATGTCTGGCTGCTGATCTGACATTTCCCCCAAAACACCCCTTTGTCACATAAATGTAATGGTCTTAATTTAAAGAAAGAACAGTTCATTATATATATGTAGCGGGTTGTTTATTATGACATGTTTATTTAAACGAATTCCTCTACATTGTAGAAAATCGGAGTATAACAAAGGACACGTGTACTGCAATTAGGGATCTAGAAAGAATGTAAGTTAAGTCCACTATCAAAATTATATACACGTGTTGGAAATTATGACTTTGTCTGCAACTGTTTCTTATCGGGAACTCCTGATGCGAAATATAAATAAATATATTCGTTTAGGTTAAGCGACTAGGTTAGGTTAGGTTAAGTGGCACTTTACTTAAGACATGAAGCGATTTTCACCATGTTCACTCATAAAACGTCTTTCCGATTTATATTTATTAACAACAATAATAATAACAACAACAACAACAACCACACATTTGCTTCAATAGTTTACACAAGCTTTGAGTTTTATAACCCTAATAAAATTATATGAAATTGTGTCTACGTCGTGTGTGATATAATAATTAGAGAACTGGTTACCAAAAACGACCTGTACCTATTAAGATTTATAAAAGCAGCTGTGTGTGAGTGTTTTGTAAATATATGGAGGATATTACACTAGTGTTCCTTGCGTATATAGCACTCATCGAGCAAATGTCAATATTCAAAACATATGACCACGTGACAGGGTCACACTTTACCATCGTTAATGCTATTTCCGGTTGTAAGCGGCTCCACAGTATTTGTTTTACTCGTTTATCTAACCAATCAAATAGTATGGAAGCAGCTCATAATAAAAGTGGAGCATCCATATATTCATAATGAGCATAATCTCGTCGAAATCTGAAAAATATCAAACATATTGGGTGGGAGTGGCTCTTAAAGGGACACACGGCAATCTTGTTTTTTTTAAAAACACACGGCGTCCCGTTAGTTTTTCTCTTAACTTGAATTCGTTCAATCATCAAAATTAATTGTTAGAATGGTTCAAAGCAAATTGTTTTTATAAATTAGTAACTTTTTATAATTTATAATATTGTGCCATAAATATATTTAACAAATTGGTAAAATAATGAAGAAAACTGAAATCTCAATTTTTTATTTAATGATATGCAAGCAGTTTTAAAGTAAAAAAAACGCAGGATGACTAAATCGAGGAGCAAATTTTAATATTTGAATAAAACTCAAGATTGCCATATGTCCCTTTAAAACAACATTTAACCAATCAAATTAAATGGTTTGAGAAGCTTCAGTTACATGATGGAACACCTCTTTAAAATAGAGAACAAACGGATCCAGATAAATAAGACAGCACCCTCACTACATAACTCAACGTCGGAACAACTATAAATATGTTTTCCTTTCCTATTTTATTTTACCATTAAACAGCTGTGGGAGGTGGAGGGCCTCTATACGTAATGTATAGGGGATAGATTGCTCCGGATAGATGGGGGATCGCCCCTAAATGCATAGGTTTGGACCTCCGTGGACTTCATTTGTACAAACTTAATAGTCTAGAGTAGTATAGAGGATATACACATACTTTCTAAAGAAAACCGTCAACATATGAACAAAGGTTCTTTAAAAAAAAAGTGTCCACAGTTTTCCATATAGTTCTCTATATAAACTTCAAACAGTCGGCAGTTCCATTTTCACCCAGTGGACTTGAGTTTAACAAACTTGATAGTCTATGGTATATCACATAACACCGACATAATAATAGATATAATATGGATTCGAAGTGTATTAAAAATATGACGTGACATGTTAATATTTCCTTCTAACTCCTCCCTCAAACACGCATTAATGTTAATGAGAATACAATTAAAAGATTAATAATGGGTTTAAACCAATGTATCCTTATTTTCAAACTAAGAAATTTTATGAAAAGAAACTTATGTTTTGTTTTAGGCTGTTCCCTTTAAAATCAAGGGACTGGCATAACAAAACTTTCCATCGAACTCGTTTTTTACTAAAAATGTTTATGTAAGGAAAGTACTATAAATGGAAAGAAAAATAAATTTATGATATAGTTTTATATGAATGAAATGTGTACTGAATATAAAGACAGTGATTTGGAGATGTGTACCCGGTATATCCGTTTTCCGCACTGTGCCACGTTAAATGAAAAACAAATCACAATTTCCTATTTGTTATTAGGTTTGTGGTATTGAAAAATGAAAAACAACTGTCGATATTTGTTCAGAGGGTCTTGAAAATAATATTGTTACATGTTTGCGCTATTTTTGGTAATGGCCATTTTGAATGGCGGATGCAAACACTTCAGGACACTACGTACGTCCGTCGACATTTATACAGCTTCGTCACTCTCGGTCTGCCAAAATCGTATCATGCATAGCGAAGAAATCAAAAGCGGGCCGGGTAACAAAGGCTAACAGCTCCGTTCAACTCATGAATACAACGGTTTGGTTTGGTTTGGTTTGGTTGTTTGTTTGTACTACCGCACTAGTGACTATAAACTTTCGTAGCTACTTCCATTCTGGTGCCTATTAATCTTCTTGGCTACTACCGTACTAGTGGCTATAAACTTTCGTGGCTACAACCATTCTAGTGCCCGTGAATATTCGTGGCTACTATCGTACCAGTGACTATAAACTTTCGTGGCTACAACCATTCTAGTGTCTATGACTCTCCATGGCTACTACCTTACTAGTGACTGTAAAATTTTGTGGCTACTACCGTACCAGTGACTATAAACTTTCATGGCTACAACCATTCTGGTGCCAATGAATCTTCGTGGCTACTACCGTACCAGTGACTATAAACTTTCGTGGCTACTACCGTACCAGTGACTATAAACTTTCATGGCTACAACCATTCTGGTGCCAATAAATCTTCGTGACTACTACCGTACCTGTGACTATAAACGTTCGTGGCTATTACCGTACCAGTGACTATAAACTGTCATGGCTACAACTATTCTGGTGCCAATGAATCTTCGTTACCGTACTAATGACTATCAACTATCGTGGCTATAACCAAACTTTCGTGGCTATTACCGTACCAGTGATTATAAACTTTCGTGGCTACAACCATTCTAGTGCCCATGAATATTCGTGGCTACTACCTTACTAGTGACTGTAAACTTTCGTGGCTACAACCATTCTAGTGCCTATGAATCTTCGTGGCTACTACCGTATCAGTGACTATAAACTATCGTGGCTACAACCATTCTAGTGCCTATGAATCTTCGTGGCTATTATACTAGTGACTATAACATTTCGTGGCTACAACCATTCTGGTGCCTATGAATATTCGTGGCTACTACCGTACTAGTGACTATAAACGTTCGTGGCTACAACCATTCCAGTGCCTATGACTCTCCATGGCTACTACCTTACTAGTGACTGTAAACTTTTGTGGCTGAAACCATTCTATTATCTATGACTCGTCGAGGCTACTACCGTACTAGTGACTAAAACTTTCATAGCTACTACCATTCTGGTGCCTATGGATCCTCGTGGCTACTATCGTACCAATGACTATAACATTATTTCGTGGCTACAGCCATTCTAGTGCCTAGGAATCTTCGTGGCTACAACCGTACTAGTGACTATAAAAGCTCGTGCTACAACCATTCTGGTGCCTATGAATCTTCGTGGATACTACCATTCTAGTGACTATAAAATCTCGTAGATACTACCGTACTAGTGACTATAAACGTTCGTGGCTACAACCATTCTAGAGTCTATGAATCTTCGTGGCTACTACCGTACAAGTGACTATAAACTTTCGTGGCTACAACCATTCTAGTGCCTATGAATCTTCGTGGTTACTACCGTACCAGTGACTATAAACCTTCGTGGCTGTAACCATTCTAGTGCCTATGAACCTTAGTGGCTTCCACCGTACTAGTGCCTCTGAACTTTCGTGGCTACTACCGCTGTAGTGCCCATGAAGTTGTTTCTGAACAGTTTTAGTGCCTATGAATATTCGTGGCTACTACCGTACTAGTGACTATAAACCTTCGTGGCTGTATCCATTCTAGTGCCTATGAATCGTCGTGGCTGCCACTGTACTAGTGACTCTGAACTTTCGTGGCTACTTCCGCTGTAGTGCCCATGAAGTTGTTTCTACTGGTACAGTCACCACTTTTAATAAAAAAAGAAGAAAAAAGGTTTTGAAAAACTGACATCGGTTCGAATAGAACTAGAAAATATGCGTATTAAGAATAAGATAGTCACCTAAAATGATTAAGTATATGGAACACTTGTGTCGTCTGCCATGTGCGTATTTCAGAAAGGACAATATAACTATAAAGTTTGAGACAGGAGTTCAACCCTTCATGAATTAAGGAGCAGATCTTTTTGTAAAGTGTTAACGTTTATGAAAAGGGGCAAACATCTGCATTGGACAATTGATAAGGAAGAACTGTATAAAGTTTCACAACCATAGGCCAATATTATGCCAAGTTATGATCCAGGTTAGGTTACGGGTTAGCGTTTTATGAAAAACTTTCATAGCTACTACCATTCTGGTGCCTATGGATCCTCGTGGCTACTATCGTACCAATGACTATAACATTATTTCGTGGCTACAGCCATTCTAGTGCCTAGGAATCTTCGTGGCTACAACCGTACTAGTGACTATAAAAGCTCGTGCTACAACCATTCTGGTGCCTATGAATCTTCGTGGATACTACCATTCTAGTGACTATAAAATCTCGTAGATACTACCGTACTAGTGACTATAAACGTTCGTGGCTACAACCATTCTAGAGTCTATGAATCTTCGTGGCTACTACCGTACAAGTGACTATAAACTTTCGTGGCTACAACCATTCTAGTGCCTATGAATCTTCGTGGTTACTACCGTACCAGTGACTATAAACCTTCGTGGCTGTAACCATTCTAGTGCCTATGAACCTTAGTGGCTTCCACCGTACTAGTGCCTCTGAACTTTCGTGGCTACTACCGCTGTAGTGCCCATGAAGTTGTTTCTGAACAGTTTTAGTGCCTATGAATATTCGTGGCTACTACCGTACTAGTGACTATAAACCTTCGTGGCTGTATCCATTCTAGTGCCTATGAATCGTCGTGGCTGCCACTGTACTAGTGACTCTGAACTTTCGTGGCTACTTCCGCTGTAGTGCCCATGAAGTTGTTTCTACTGGTACAGTCACCACTTTTAATAAAAAAAGAAGAAAAAAGGTTTTGAAAAACTGACATCGGTTCGAATAGAACTAGAAAATATGCGTATTAAGAATAAGATAGTCACCTAAAATGATTAAGTATATGGAACACTTGTGTCGTCTGCCATGTGCGTATTTCAGAAAGGACAATATAACTATAAAGTTTGAGACAGGAGTTCAACCCTTCATGAATTAAGGAGCAGATCTTTTTGTAAAGTGTTAACGTTTATGAAAAGGGGCAAACATCTGCATTGGACAATTGATAAGGAAGAACTGTATAAAGTTTCACAACCATAGGCCAATATTATGCCAAGTTATGATCCAGGTTAGGTTACGGGTTAGCGTTTTATGAAAAGAGGTATGACTCAGACAAAATTTAAGTCCGAGTAATTGGTCATGGGTAAGAATATTCTTTATGGTAGGATGACTAGGTGTGTAAAGTTCCAAGAACATAGGTCAACTACTTTTTAAGTTATGGCCAATTATGAACTTGGTTAGGTTGTAGGTTAAAGTTGTTAAAGGGGGCATAACTCTGCCAAAATGAAAGTCATAGTTATTGGATGTGTGTAACACACTATTCATTGTGTTAAAATGAGTTCCAGGAATATAGGTAAAAAATGTACAAGTTCTGCATGGCCAAGGTTAGTAGAATGCAGGTTAAGGTGTGACGGACGAACGACGACGACTGACGACAGGCAACGACGACAGACGACGGACAAAGTGATCCTTCAGGTCTCACACATATGTTATCTCCCCTGAAAGCTCACGGTCCTAGAGGCAAAAGGAAAACAATATAATGTAATTAATTATATAATTTTCTCCGTTTTAGGCAATGTTTAATTCGAAAAAAATCGGATTTCTTTGCTTTAGCAGACATCTGCAGAGTAAAAGACAGATGCTACAGAAAAGCCCATGTTGATATGAGGTTTCGTTCAAATTTCGGAAGTGTTTGACCGAAGCACCACATGTTCAGCTGTATAGTGTAATGGATGTCGTATTTTTCGTACGGGTCACCTACACATGAGACTTAAAGAAAATCAACTTGCTAAATATTAGTTAATTGTGTTTTAAATTGCAATATTAGATCAGTGAAGATTTTAAACCTAAATACATAGTATAAAGTTTGTTTATATTCATGCCACGAACAAAAACTTTACAAGGGACCCTATGGAAAAAAATAATCGTGGTTTGAGGCGTTAAGGTCTCACACCACAATGTATTATCCCATAGGATTACTGTACAGCCTTTTCCAACATTTGAGCTTCAAAGCTGGGCAGAAGACCTTATTTTTGGTTTAATATCTTCAGTATAGCCAAGACCAGTAATCTATAAAATACATAAGTTAGCAAGGTTGAGGGTTTTTTCTCGCTCATATTCATGTGACCCCTTTGGAAAATACAAAAGTCATACACTATCTAGCTGAATATGTGGTGCTTCGGTCAAACAGTTCTGAATGAAACTTCATATTAACATGGGATTTGCTGTATCATCTGTCGTTTGCACTGCATACGTATGCTAAACAGCATATATATGCTGAAGTAATAAAAACAAAAACACTATTTTTCAAATAAAAAAAGGCCGAAAATGAAGAAAAAAATTGAATTAGTTCTGTTTTCCTTTTTGTCTCTAGGTCCGTGAGCTTTCAGAGGAGATAGCAGAGGTGTGAGACGGTAAGTATCTGTCATGCTTAAGCAGGCGACAGAAATATAGCGTCATCATGATACTGTGTTTCATTATCACTGTAATTACTAGTTCAGTTACACTAATGTCAGTTTTTTAACACACAATTTGTTTCTTTTAAAATTGCCCGAAAGAAGCGACTGTGCACTTTTGATTTTGCAAGGTGTTTTATGCATACATCTGAATAAATTCACTGATTTTCCTCACGTATTTGGCACACGTACTTCTCACAACCAGAACGCTGCCAGCAAGACTCGAACCCGTGCCTGTAACTCTAAAAGATAGTCTTAGACACCTCGCCCACGGAGGAATGCCGCTTATTATATATACACATGTAAACCTAGACGTAGATAACAGTTTTTTGTTTTACTTTAGCTTCAAGAAATTGATTGAAAATAAACACAAAGACTATTTAAACTGTTCGAAGAAATTACTTTGTTTTAATGATCTTTTTTTATTAGTCTTTCCAAATGTAACAAGAGGTTGCAGTCTCAGAGACCATTTCCTCGCCGCAGTAAGTTCCCTATTATGGCCTTAACTTTGACGATTCAACCATCGGAGTGTTGGGTGCAACATTGTATTGATGTCAAAATTACATGATGTTTTAAAGAGTTATGGTGCGGACAAAACATGAGCCTTACTTTTTAAAAGCATTTTAGTGACAGCTTTGCCAGGATATGCCTTGGAGTAAGACGAAGATAGTTGTGAATTTCATGAACATTGGTCAAATAGTGTTGACGTTATGGCCAGTTATGAACTTGGTTAGGTTGCAGGTTAAATTGTTATGAAAAGGGGAATAACTACCAAAATTAGAGTTATTGGAGATGTGTAACAACATTGCTTGAGGTAAGATGAAGAGGTAAGAGAAGTTTCGTGAACATAGAACTAAAACTTTTCAAATTGGCCAAAGTTAGGTTGCAGGTTGCAGACGAACGGACAAAGATGGATGGACGACGGACAAAAGCTAAGTGTCTGCCATGCTATGAAGGCGACACAAATATGTAGTCGTTATATATGTTAAATAGTCTGTTCTGTATGTCTATATCATAAATGTATTGATAGGAAATAAAACAGTATCGTTTTTATATAGATTTGTCAATTTGATTTACCTTCACTTAAATGGATACTTCCACGTAACTGTGATGCGGCGCTGCCGGAGACTCCAGTTGCCGGTGCAGCAAATTACCACCACGGACGAGCCCACTTTAATTTGCATAGGAACGTAGGTGTCATTTTTTTTAATTGCGTAACGAATTTATTACAAGCTGAGTATTCAATGTTTTATCTCATGTTCACCCACCAACAGTTACCTAACAAGACAATATATTTCATTTAAAGGGACTGGAGGCGATTCGGAGGCAATAATTGGTGTTATTTCAAATACGGTTTAATTATTGTTTATGAATATGTTTGATCTTTACTTCACGTCGACTCGGCATATTTGTGTTGCTTAATTATTAATAGTAATTCAGATGGTTTATAACGCTACAAAGTGTTCATATCATTCAAATAAACGTTCCCGAATCGTCTAGGTTTCTTGATCAAGCCATTTCATTAACACTTAAAAAAGACTAATAAGAGAGCCTAGTTCAATGCATGTGCTTATTACATATGAAACTGAAACACATTATGATGTGGGTTTTTTAATTTGGATTGACAGTCATAATTCAGATTGCCTCCAGTCCCTTTAAACGGATGCTTTATTTTTTGTATTATACTAAATGCCAAAAGAAACGCACCAATTTTATAATTATCATTTCTTTTTGTTTATAGTTATGTTTTATTTGTGCGGACATTTCAAACATTAGTAATGCGTGTTTTTCTCCGTTGGAAATGTTTACAGGCATAGATTAGGTTATGCTTTATGGAAACAGTTTTCGTAGTTTGTACATTTAAAATGGTGGTGAGTTTTTTTGGATGTCAGTATTTTAATAATGTTTGAATGTTTCTTAAACAATACATGGCATAATTGACATCATATATAAAAAAAAATTGTCAATTAAGCGTTTAAAATGCGATAACTTTACGGCATAATTTAACGAGAGCATCTGTATCGCTGTACTGCCCTTAATTTATTGAAACATTCCTTATTGTGCCTTGTGAACACTTTAGATCCTTATTTATTCATATGATCTTGATCAGTCTTTGGCAGGATGCTTACATTATTAAAAACTGGGACAAGTTAGAAAACTAGATATATGAGATGAGTAAAACCAGAGTCATGGCCCTTGAATTATTTAAATATACTACAGTTTGCTTCATTATTGCTATCCTTCAATTTCCTTCATTTTCCATATGATTTTTACCAAACTCGACCAGGTTGTTGACATAAATTAAAGCTCTAATAACTGAAATCCAGCTAGATCAGATTAATAACATCAGAGTTATGGCCCTTGATTTATTGAACAATGCTGCATTTTGCTTTGTTAAATTTCTATAGCCACTTCATTTTTCATCTGATCTTCACCAAACTTGGTGGTCTGACTGTTCATATCAGTGAAAACTTGAAAACCTATGCCAGCCAAACAAGCTTTCATCAGTATGAAGATGCTGGTCAAGCTTGGAAAGGGAGAGAGGGGATACATGGGTATCTGGGAACTTGTTCTGCTTTTATTAACAAATGGATTCCAATGGATCATTAACATGCTCAGAGGATATACTTCTGACTTAGAGGCTAAGAGAAACTCAAGAACCCACCGACGAAACTCAGAATCGCCGGTGAGGCTTGAACCTGGGTCCTCTGGATTGCAAGTCCCCCACGCTATCCAATGGGTCATCCAAAATAGGAAACTCAAGAACCCACCGACGAAACTCAGAATCGCCGGTGAGGCTTGAACCTGGGTCCTCTGGATTGAAAGTCCCCCACGCTATCCAATGGGTCATCCAAAATAGGTTAATGTAGGACAAGAGCTGCCAAAGACAGCGCGCTCAACTTTTGAGGCCTTATTTATTTATGGAGAATCTAATTTCATTACATATCAATACCAGTTCTTCTCATGACAGTGAATACATGTGTAAAGCTTCAGTGATTTATTGTTAACGGTCTCTGAGATATGAGATATCTATACATACATGTATATGTCAGTGAATGCATGTGTCAAGCTTCATTAAATTCAGTGTAGGAGTTTCAGAGGTATGCAAAATTGGACATCTCTAAAAGCAAATATAAGGTATCTATATGGTGAGAAATCAAATATTTCTTAAACAAATTTTAAAAAAATTAAAAAAGAAGTAAGTTAAAAAAGGGGCATAATTCTGTTTAAAGGGACGCATGACAATCTTGATTTGTTTTTTAAAAAAAAAAGCGTCATCCTATTTTATTTATTTGTTTACATAACTTGCATGATACAATCATCAGTATTAAAGAGACACATGGCAATCTTGACGTCTTTATCAATTAAACATTAACATAAGCCTCTATATTTATTAACCCAGTATCATCTGCTTGCATATATTTAAATACAATTTTAAGTTTAACTTTTCTTCGTTATTCTACCATTGGTTTGAATATATTATTGGTGCAATGTAATCAACAGTTAGTAATATGCAAAAACAATTGCTTTATACTATTCTTATAATTTATATTTATGACGACCCAATACAATTTATGTAAAACTAAGGGACATCGTGGGCTTTTAAAAAACCCAAGATTGTCATGTGTCCCTTTAATTATTAGCATGGTTCAAAGCCAATGGTTTGACATATACCAACTATTGATAATATTGCACCAATGATATATTCATACACCTACATACACCATTTATGTCCATGATACAACTTATACATTTATTGTTGGTTACAAGCACTTATTATATATACATGTAAAAAGCATCCAATTACGAATAAACTTCACGTTTCACAAATCCAGTTTTTCTGCCATTAAACACCAGCCAAAAGTGCAGTTAAATAGCAGTATTTTTTACCAACTGTCAGAGTAGGTTTTTAAACCAATTAAAAGGCAATTATGAAAATATAGAGTTAAAAATGACAACAGGCGACAAAATATTAGGTGTAAATATTGATGAAAATGTGTGATTGAATAACCATTTTCAGTATATTTGCAAAAGATATTGCCATGTCTGTGGCTGTTATCCAGAATACGTTCGTATATATCACAGGAACATAGTTTATTATTCTACATTGCATATATACAACCTCATTTTAATTATTGCTGTGTTACTTGGGGAAACTCTTCTAATACCAATGTATATAGAATTACTAAATTACAAAGAAAGGATAACGAAATTATACAAGGTCATGAATATATTAATCTTGAAACAGCGCGTTTTTCTCTAAATATGTTATCATTCAAAGAAATAGTTTTTCTTCAAAACCCTAAAAACATGTATAAAATAGCAAATCAAATGTCCCCGCAATATCTAAGCCAGTTGTTTCATATGAGAGTAAATGAGCAAAATACTTCAATGCAACTGAGATCAATTACAAATAGAAATTTCATAATACCACAAATAAAGAACTATTAATTAAAAGCAGTAATGATGCGTGCACTATACAAATGTGTCTATGTTTAAGTATACTTTGTAGTATGTTTATGTTTCATCAGCGTTTCATTTAAAAATATCACATTGTCATATGCTTTGATATGTGTTCATAAGTATGCCTACAGCTATTTTATTTGTTGTATCATATTTGTAAATGTGTTATTAAGAGGGCCTCAAGGAAGATTGACTATGCCAATTGAGTCAACATCTATAAATAAAGAAATTACTCTTACTTAATTTTTCATAAAAGTGGGACATAAAAATATCCAATTAATTATCAGTTTTACCTATTGGTTTCAAAAGGCAGTTTAATAGTCAGTTATTTTCTGACCAGTTATTTTGACAATCGCTTTGCTATTTTAAGTCTTATTTTAACGCATATCGCATAACGCATAATGCGCCTGGTGTGTCCGGGTGCCCCCGTTTGGTCACGGGACAAATAATAGGGCCACTGCAGATCCCTTTGGAGGGGTAGAATCCCCCGAAATTCAAGTTCATTTTATCATTTTTTGTTCATGTTCATTAAAGGTCTTCATCATGATCCCTGCATTGTTTCAGGTGCTATCTCGCTCTCATCAAAAGAGCAGTGGCAAAAAAAACAATAACGTGGCTCCAGCGTAAATGGAGTTTCTACGATAGAATTTGCAGCAACTCTGCAGTTCAGGGTGAGAAGGTTCTAGGCCCATTTTCCATATTTTATCTCGATGAACATGGAAGATGGGCCTGGCATGTTCATGCCTTTTAGGCGCCATATAACCTTTTCATGTGTTGGTGCGCCTTAAAACCCCAATTCAATTTATAACGCATAATGCAGTTACCAACTCATAATTCATTTTACACATATTCAATCATGGGTTTTTAAAGAACCAATGAATATAAACCTATACTTTTAATTGGCACATATACATTATTACATGACCTGAACACCTGGACAGAGTTTTGATAAACGGTTTTGTAGAGTAATTTCGCTGTTATTTGGCGGGTTAGTTTCTTTGATACGTTATAAATACTGACACATTTTCCATGATGGAACAAAACTGCCATAATATTGTTCACATTACGTGGTCCCGCCTTCATTCCATTAAGCGATGGAAATGCTTATATTAGCAGGATTTTATAACGGATATTTGGACAATAAAACAAGTTTTAAAACATTTTTTTAATGACAAAATGCAATAACTTGTTTAAAATTACCTATTAAATGTTTTGCTTTAGAATATGCAAACTTTCTAAGCCGAAAATAAGGTTTTATTTCATACCCCAGCAAACCCCGTTTTCTCTTCCTGGAGAAGGGGTTTGATGGGTAATGAAAATTAATACTCGGACCACGTAATGTGAAATAAAAGCATGAACTATATAGAACCTGGCTCTATGAAGTTTGATAACGATGCCAAATAGATGTGTGAAGTTTCAAATCCATTATGTAACGCAGTTTCTAAGTAGCGGAGTAAAAAGGGCCATAATTTGTTTGTTGAAATAAAAAGAGTCCTATAACCTGACTCTGTGATGTTGTCTAATGATGACGAATACATGTGTAAAGTTTCAATCCGGTATTTGCAGTAGTTTCGGAGCCACAAGCTTACATACAAACTTTAAACTGGATGCAGACAACGTCGCAGACGATGTCGCAGATGACGATCAAGTCATGACAATAGCTTTTCTTTTAAAAAAAAAGTCGAGCTAAAAATGAATGTGATTTTCAAATAAAACTTGCGTTGAAGAAGACCAAATTTCACAGTCATTTATAGTCAAGGACAGCTTGTAAAATCTGTTCAAATCTCTCTAGATTGCAGATTCATACTTCTAACATACTGCTTATCTACAGCAAATTTTCCAATCACGATTAATAAATATGATGCATTGCAGCATATACTGCATTGAAGCATATACTGCACTGAAGCATATACTGCACTGCAGCATATACTGCACTGAAGCATATACTGCATTGAAGCATATACTGCACTGAAGCATATACTGCATTGAAGCATATACTGCACTGAAGCATATACTGCACTGAAGCATATACTACATTGAAGCATATACTGCATTGAAGCATATACTGCATTGAAGAATATACTGCATTGAAGCATATACTGCACTGAAGCATATACTGCACTGAAGCATATACTGCATTGAAGCATATACTGCACTGAAACATATACTGCACTGAAGCATATACTGCACTGAAGCATATACTGCATTGAAGCATATTATACTGCATAGAAGCATATACTGCATTGAAGCATATACTGCATTGAAGCATATACTGCAATGAAGCATATACTGCACTGAAGCATATACAGCACTGTTATACTGCATTGAAGCATATACTGCACTGAAGCATATACTGCATTTAAGCATATACTGCACTGAAGCATATACTGCATTTAAGCATATACTGCACTGTTATACTGCATTGAAGAATATACTGCACTGAAGCATATTCTGCACTGAAGCATATACTGCACTGTTATACTGCATTGAAGCATATACTGCATTGAAGCATATACTGCACTGACGCATATACTGCATTGAAGCATTTACTGCACTGAAGCATATACTGCATTGAGGCATATACTGCACTGTTATACTGCATTGAAGAATATACTGCATTGAAGCATATACTGCACTGAAGCATATACTGCACTGAAGCATATACTGCATTGAAGAATATACTGCATTGAAGCATATACTGCACTGAAGCATATACTTCACTGAAGCATATACTGCACTGTTATACTGCACTGAAGCATATACTGCATTGAAGAATATACTGCATTGAAGCATATACTGCACTGAAGCATATACTGCATTGAAGCATATACTGCATTGAAGCATATAGTGCACTGAGGCATAGACTGCATTGAAGCATATACTGCACTGAAGCATTATGCAGTATGTTTCCAGCATTGTTTACGTATTTGAAACATGCTGCATTCATGCTTCTTGCATGTTAATCTTTATGGAAGTAGTTTGAAGCATGAAGGAAGCATTGCTTCAAACACACTGCAGTAATACTCCAAAATCATGCTGGAAGTATGCTGGAAGTAAGTTGGAAAAATGCTGGAAATATACCGCAATTAAGTAAGGGTAATTACATTAAATTATACTCATAATTTTGTCAGTGTCATACATGATTTGCAAGCATACATTAATGTGACAGTATATATAAGAAACAAAAGCAAATAGTTCCGGCTAATAATTCGTGACACACTTAGTTACAGCCCTCCTTAGTAGCAAAGATGATTAAAATTTAAAATTACAAGATGATAATTCAATAATATGAAACGAGACGATAATTCAATACAATCGACTGGTGACAACTTTAATGTAAATTTCCAAGGGACATTGAAAAAAAATTATGCAGCCATACTGGAGTTTCTTGTTTATTATAATTTCACCCTCATTTTTTTCACAATTTACTGCAGCTAGCGTTTGGAAGTTTTATTACATAAATTTTTGAATTTATATTTCATTATCTTCTTTTCATTAAAATTGTTGTTCAGGCATTTAGTTCATATTTATCTTCCGTTTTTCAGTATGTAAAACTTCAATTCATAATTTTGATAGAGCATCCCCAAAAATACTGACCAATCAATGACCAGAAATACGACATACCAATACATTCTGGTAGGTGATAAACTCAGTCTTTATCCTTGATGTTCAACCAAGTTTGTTAAAATTAAGGTATCTACGGTGACGGTGAGTGAGTATGATTCTTTTAAAACCCTGTATATTTCATACACATTCATGCAATTTGATTCAATATATGTAGCTTTCAAAATCAACATCTTGAAAATTATTTTCGTTTTATTCTGCCAAACATTTTTATTTTACTATAGAACTTAAGGATAAAAATAGAGTGACACAAATTTTACCACCTACTGAAAATAAGATCAAATCTCAATATCTCTGAAATGGAAAATTTAGAACATGATTCCTAATCTATATAGGATTATTAGCCTTTAAAAAACATATTTTGGTCTATCTGATTGCAGAATACATGTTTAACTTGTATAATTTGGTAATATTTAAACTGGTCTGTCATGACAAAAGACAATATTAATACTGTCTTTATTAGGAAACAATTTGCATTTTTGTGTGTAGTATTTTATGACTTCATTAAACTGTGGTATATGAGAACAGTTTCATTTCAGCTTTCGTAACATTATAACACTGGTAATTTCCTATTCAGATAAGGTTTTATGCAGTTTTTTATGACATCATTTCACTGGTATCTTTAAGGTATCAGGTTTTTTTATCTTATTTTTTTTTTTACATCATAAGACTGGTAACCTCATTCACAGACATATATACCTTCAAAATATTTATAGCGAATACCAAAATGGGATTATAATAATTTATGTTTCTTTTCAAGATAAGAAATTGTATAAAAAGATGTTATAAAGTTAAAAATGTCATCATTTTTCACTTTTCTCTTAAAAACCAAGGTTTTGACATAGTCAACGTTTCCGTCAAACTCCTTTTTTGTTCTAAATATAAGAGAAAGCAAAATAGTATCATTGGAAAGAAAATTAAATTTGTGATGGGATTTGGCATGAATGAAACTTGTATCTATAAAACTCTTCATGATAAGTGTGTTTAAAGTTGGGAAATATTTTGTGAATTTTTCGCACTGTGCCACATGAAATTTAGATTGGAATATTTCGCTGATTTTAACTGCTTTTTAACTGATGCTTGATTGCATTTTAACTGCATTTTAAACAAGAGCTGTCGGAGAACAGCGCAGCTCGACTATTCGATTTTTCGGAGAATAATAAATTTATAGCTAGTATATACCATCAGAAAACAAGGCTACAACAATGTGGGGTGGGGTTGGGATCACAACATAACTATGTGTAAGAATTGACCAAAACTACACAAAATATGTAAAAAAAAATAATAAAAAAATCGAGTTTTGATTGGGGTGCGGGGTGGGGGTGGGAGAGAGGCGGGGTGGATGGTGGGTGGAGTGGGGGTGGTGAGGGCAACATATATGTGTAAGAAGCTATGTAATAATTCACCAAAACAATACAAAAATATGAAGAAAAAAAATAATTAAAAAATCGAGATTGAGTGGGGATGGGTAGAGGCGTGGGGTGGGGAGGGCAACATGTGTAAGAATTGACTAAAACAACAAAGAAATATTGAAAAATAAATAAAAAAATCAAGTGGGGCGGGTTGAGAGGCGGGGAGGGGGCAACATATATGTGTAAGAATTGACAAAAGCAACAAAGAAATGTTAAAAAAAAAAAATAGTTTCAAGTGGGGGTGGGGTGGTGGGGGAGCGGGGTGGGGAGAGGCGGGAGTGAGTTGGGGGCTGGGGGGAGATTGCAACATATATGTGTAAGAATTGACTAAAACAACAAAGAAATATGTAAAAAATAAATAAAATAAAAATTCTAGTGTGGTGGGGTGGGGGTGAGAGGCGGGTGTAGGTGGGGTGGTGGGGGCGGTGAGGGGCAACATATATGTGTAAGAATTGACAAAAGCAACACAGAAATATGTAAAAAAAAAAGGGTTTCAAGTGGGGGTGGGGTGTGGAAGAGAGCGGGGGGAGAGGCAGGAGTGGGTTGGGGGGCGGGAGGAGGGGGAAACATGTATGTGTAAGAATTGACTAAAACAACAAAGAAATATGTAAAAAAAAAAAATGTTAAGAATTGACTAAAAACAACACAGAAATATGTAAAAAAATAAATAAAAAAAATTAGATTTTCAAGTGGGGGTTGGGTGGGGGGGAGCGGGGTTGAGAGGCGGGAGTGGGTTGGTGGGGGTGGGGGGAACATATGTGTGTAAGAATTGACTAAAACAATAAAGAAATATGTAAAAAAATATAAAAAAATCAAGTGTGGGGCGTGGTGGGTGGGGTGATGGGGTGAGAGGCGGGAGTGGGGGGGGGGGGGGGGGGGGGGGGGGGCGGGGAGGGTTGCAACATATTGTTTCAAGTCTGGGGCGGGGTGGGGGTTGGGGGTGATGGGGTGATTGTGGTGGGGGCGGGGAGGGTTGCAACATATGTGTAAGAATTGACAAAAGCTCACAGAAATATGTAAAAAAAAAGAAAAAAGTTTCAAGTCTGGGGCGGGGTGGGGTGGGGGGTGGGGTGGTGGGGGCGGGGAGGGTTGCAACATATATGTGTAAGAATTGACTAAAACAACACAGAAATATGTAAAAATATAAATAAAAGGTGTGGATGGGAGTGGGGGCGGGGGTAGAGGGGAGGAGGGAGCCCAATATGGAT
>JAWPHD010016475.1:0-49598 GCA_037043455.1 Cyrtodaria siliqua
GCTTAAATGCTAAATAACTTAGTCAGTGTTAGGCATTGAACCTAGGTATTAATTAATTTTAAATTTAATTTATATTTATAATGGTTTAGCATTTAAGTCTCTTTATGCAAAATTAAATTTATTTATAGTTACAGTTGTTTAGCATTTAAGCCTAGTTATGCAAAATTAAATTTATTTATAGTTACAGCGGTTTAGCATTTAAGTCCCTTTATGCAAAATTAAATTTATTTATAGTTACAGTGGTTTAGCATGTATGCCTCGTTATGCAAAATTAAATTTATTTATAGTTACAGTGGTTTCGCGGTAGCCCTTGTTATTGATTTCCACTTAAAATCCTTTTAAATTTGCTGCTGCTAAATCAGGCAATTAGCACTTGGAAAAACAGAAGATTAATTCAGAGATTCACAACTCTACAGATAATGGTGAATAATGGTGCTAACAAACATTTAATGACAGGGCTAAAGTGCTGGTGTCAGCATATTTAATAGCAGATAGCATGTAAAACAGACATAAAAGAAGCTCCCTGCACTTGATGTAAATTCTCCATTTGTTATGGTTGTAGGAGAATGAAGTAAATTCTCAACATATTTCCCCTAATCAGAGCACCTCCCTAATTGTAGCACCCTCCATCCCTCACCCCCATACCCCTACATTTTTAAAAAAACACAAAAAAACTTAACTTCTATACATTTTCAGTTTTTGTATTCAAAAATTTAAAAAAAAAAAAAAATCAGTTAATTTTGATCTTTTGAATAACTCTCATAAAAAAGTGCTGTTATTAGAGGCAATACAGTCTGCTCTTCTATATGAAGAATTAGCTTATGGTGCTGAACTGGATTCTTCCCACAATGACCCTGGGGTAACTATATGCCATGCGGTGGCTTTTATTTGGCTACAGGTATATTTATCTAAAAAACAATACTGTATACAAAATATACTGACATTTTGGGACTTTACAGGCTAGACCCCTACGTTCGTTTATTCGTAATGTCATACAGATGTTCGACTGTTTTTGATTTGTTTTTAATAAAACATTGTGTCTATAGCAGTAGTGTCTTGATTTTACAACCAAAAATGTATTATTTCCAGGGTGTGACTAAAAAATTTGCTAAACTTTTTTTCCTCAGTATATATCCCACATGACGCCCTGATATGACTCACTATTGGCTCAAAGCTGGGGCTGTGTTTATCCCACCCTCTACTGTTACTGTTGCAAGTGCTAACAATGTGTCAATGTCTTTAGGCGGGCGATTATGGGCATATTTACGCTCTTGTTTGCTTTTTATCTCTCTGACTATTACAAAGTTTGTGGCATCCTCTCTTTAACACTTTGATTTTTTAACGGGTTTTAATGAAACTTTCTTGTTAAGTGAAAACACGTTATTAAAGATTAGATCTTAGATGAGTAATAAGCTAAATCAAAGTATGTGTTACGTAGTTATTGCCCTTGATAATGGTGAATTGTTTGTTTGAATGGTGTTTTATGTCATTTTTCAACACAGTTTAGGCCATACATTTTAGGCTGTTTTTTTTTTTTTGTGGTGGATGCAGACCGCCCACATTTTTCTGGGTAGACCCAGTACTGTATACCTCCTGCCATCCTTAAGAATTCTCACATACAAGTCAAGCTGCCAGTGGGATTCGTGCTCGCAGTGGAGCATTTCATGCAGGATTTGTGGTCCCTTTTCGACTTAATTTTCTGCAACAAATTGGTTTCCGCTCAATAACTTTTGAAAGGGTCCATGTTTGTAATTAATATTTGGTGAGTAGCTGTGTAATTGTAAAATACAGGCCAAGTTCGATTTAGGTCAACATCGGTCAATTTCTGAAAGAGTTATGGCCCCTTTTCCACTGAATAACTTTTGAAACGGTCCATGTTTTGAATTCATATTTGGTGTGTCATTTTGTAATTATAAAATACAGGTCAAGTTCTATTTCCGCTCAATTTATCAATCGGTCAATGTATGCATGAGTTAGGGCCCCTTTTGACATTATCTTGTACCTTATCTTTTTTTATTGCGAATTCATAGTTATAGTAACTTATACCGGGAGCATCCGTGCACATTTCTAGTTTTTAAATGATCAGCATTACATGTTGTTGATCCTTGTCAAAAATCATTTTGATTCGTCATTAAATATGGCTGCCAGTGGCCATTTTTGTTTACATAGAGTTATATAAAAATAACTTAAAAAAACAACAAGTTTGTAGCACCTACTTCTTGAAAACTATAAGTTAATATTGATATGAGACTTTTTCTAAAATGATCAGCATGATATGATGTTGGTCCTTGTCGACATTGCAGCGGCCATCTATGTTTACATAGAGTTATATAGTAAAAATTTGTATCGACTACTCCTCTGAAACTACTTGAAGAATTTTCATGAAACTTAACAGAAATGTTGCTCTTGATGTCTAGTTGATCCTAGGAAAATTCGGCCGGACATTCAAGATGGCCAGCGTGGCTAAAAATAACTTTAAAAAAAAACAAGTTTGTAGCACCTACTTCTTGAAAATTATAAGTAATATTGATATGGGACTTTTTCTAAAATGATCAGCATGATATAATGTTGGTCCTTGTCGAAAATCATTTTGAATCGACATTAAACATGGCTGCCTGCAGCCATCTTTGCTTACATTGGGTTATAGAGTAAAGACTCGTAGGGATACTCCTCTGAAACTACTTGTCCTTGGCAGTAGAATGTTCAAATTTCATATATATTCTTCTGGTCATTGTCTTTCCAAATGCCAATAACATCCAGCCCTCCAATACAATATGTACCATTGTTAAGATGTTGGTTAAGGTTTTTGTTAAGGTTTTGATTAAGATTACGGTTAAGATTTTGGTTAAGGTTTGTGTTAAATTCTTATAACGTTTTTGTTCTTTGGAGTGGAGTGTTAAAATTTCATATATAGACTCCTTGTCATTGTCCTTCTTATTCCAGTGATTTTCAACCTCCAACTGACCCTGTGTCAAGGTTAGTGGTCTCTTAAATACATGTACCATCTCCAAAAAAATGTGTTGAAGTGCGTTAAATTCTTATAACTTTTTTGTTCTTTGGAGCAGAGTGTTCAAATTTCATATATAACCTCCTTGTCATTGTCCGTCTTAATGCCAATAATTCCATGTCTCGGAGTCAGTGCCACTTAAATACATGTACCGTCTTCAAAAACTGTGTTAAAATGTGCGTTAAATTATTTTAATTTTTGTCCTATAGAGTAGAGTGTTCAAATTTCATATATAACATCACTGATCATTGTTCTTATTCCAATAACTTTCAGCCTCCAAATGACCCTGTGTCAAGGTCAGTTGTCTCTTAAATACATGTACAGTCTCCAAATTTCACAATACATGTAACCTCCAAATTTCAAATTTGACTATGTTGAGCAATATAAAATTGTGGAGTACCAGATTTCATATCTAAACTCTCTGCCACCCAGGACATTGGTCTTGGCCATCCATAAACTATATTTTGCTTCTGTTTCAAATACATACACATTTCAATCTCTGCACATTTCAATGTGAGTTTTATAAGGTTTGACAGGAACATAATTACTTTATGTCGGCTACTGCAGATTTGATACTCCAGTAAAAGTTTATCACAGAAATGGAGATTAAACTGTCAAATATAATTACTATTGTATTGTGTTACAGTACAGACCACCAAATTCATTTGCAATACCTCTTTTCATATTAAACTTATTCATTTTACATGGAGTGTAAGAATCACTCTCAATGTCTTCCTAGGTAGAACCAGTACTAAGCAATGCAGATAAAGTGTCTTGCTCAGGGACACAACACATATGATTCTTTTTATATTAGTATGTGTTTGAAATGTAAATGAGTGTCCCGTGCCTAAAATTTTAACATATTGACATTTTCTGGTTCCCCGAATCGAGCCAAATCCGAAAGAAAACACTTTTTATTTTGAGCACCTCCCAAACTTCAACTTTCTTGTCATGGGCTATTTTTAGAATTTCGACACTTCAATGTTTTATTTTTTTCCCCTTCAAGGAAAACTATGAATGCTAACCTACTGAATGCTGACAACAGTGTTTGACCGCGTTAACAGTTACTATAAACCCTCGATTTTGTCAAGATGAAGATTGCTTGAAACATGTATGATGGACATGTCACTTCAGGCGAGACACCTCTTGTTACTTTTTAGTAAAGGTACCAAAATAGGGGAGGGTGTAGATTTGTACGAACTTCATAGTTTATTTACCAAGATCATATGCATATTTATAATTTCTTATATTTAATTTTGTGTTAACATGTGACTCTCTGATATATGAGTGACCTCGGTAGCCCATTAAATAAGCCATAATATAGTGGTATATTTAGCTCTACTGCCGTCTGTCCGTACTTTTTTTTTGTAGTGACTACTCCTCTGAAACTACTGAATGGATTTTCATGAAACTTTACAGAAATGTTGCCCATGAAGTCTAGTTGATCCTAGCAAAAATTCATGTTGATGTGAAATCCAAGATGGCCGAAAATCGTTTTGATTCGACGTTAAACATGGCTGCCAGCGTCCATCTTTGTTTATATAGAGTTATTTAATAAAAACTTGTAGCGACTACTCCACTGAAACTACTTGATGGATTTCCATGAAACTTCACATGAATGTTGCTCTTGATGTCTAAATGATCCTAGCAACATTTCAGGTTGGTCGGAAATTCAAGATGGCCGCCACAGCTAAAAATATATTTTCAAAAAACAAGTTTGTAGTTAATACTTTTTGAAAACTATAAGTGATATTGATATGGGACTTTTTCTAAAATGATCAGTATTGAATGATGTTGATCCTTGTCGAAATTTATTTTGGTGCAATGTTAAACATGGATGCCAGCGGCCATCTTTGTTTACATAGAGTTATATAATGAAAACTTGTAGCGACTACTCCTCTGAAACTACTTGACGGGTTTTCATTAAACTTCACACGAATGTTGCTCTTGATGTCTATTTGATTCTAGCAAAATTTCAGGTCGGCTTGAAATTCAAGATGGCCGCCATGGCTAAAAATAGATTTTCAAAATACAAGTTTGTAGCGACTACTTCTTGAAAACTATAAGGATATTGATATGGGACTTTTTCTAAAATGATCAGTATGTCATGACGTTGATCCTTGTCAAAAATTATTTTGATTTGACGTTAAACATGGCCACCAGCGGCCATCTTTGTTTACATAGAGTTATATAATGAAAACTTGTAGCGACTATTCCTCTGAAACTACTTGACAGATTTTCATGAAACTTCACAGGAATGCTGATCTAGCTATCAAAAACCTATCAGTAGAGCTTCAATGTCATTGACCTCTTGTTTGTGTATCCGACCCTGTCAGAATAACTACCGTTCTCTAATTTCCATTTATTAGAAGTTAAAGCATGGTATAGCTGTGCCCCTTTAGTTATTCTGAATTAAACAATTTAATGCTTTCCATTCATCAAAGAAAATTTCTCCAACCATACTGCCGCATCTATGAACATATCTCTTACATCACAGTATTCTTGTTCTGCTACTAACCCTTAACCCTCTGGCGCTGAAGTCGCAAAAATGCGACTGCCTGGCTGAGCGCCAAAGTCGCATTTTTGCGCCAAAATCCCCATGCTATCTTTCAAAACGAGGCTTTAACTATCAAATGGTTGTTTATTTCGTTAAAAAATCGCATTTTTAGTTTAAATATATATAAATTTACGATAATACAGAACTTTCAAGTTGACTTTGATCAAATCAAAATGGCTTCCGCCAGTGCAAAGCGAAAGTATAGTGGACAATAAGTGCTTGATATGTTAATAAATGACAGTGATAGCGACGGAATTAATTGCGAATATCATCAATATGATTCAGATATATTGTCCGATCATCGATGATAGTTCTGAGTGATTTTAGTGAACATACGATGTCTATTCAGTCATCTAGTTTGCAAACACGGTCGGTAAATGAAGAATCGGGTTTGTTGATTATTTTCTGCTTTATTTTTCTTTGATAAAAGCGTGAATCAAGTGTATATTCGTCGTAACAAATAGCATCCATGTATGTACTTTATATTTATATTTCATGTATTTACAAATTACAAAAGCTTTGTATAAAAAATATTATCTTTTCAATATGTTCGAATTTTGTTTATCCGAAATTATGGTCAATCTGAAAACAAAAATATTTGTTTACAGTATGGAATTTGCATTTTATTTTACAAATATTGAATAAATTCAGGTAAATATTTGACATAACTATTAATTATGTGTCAGATAGTGTGAAATATATGTGTAAATAACTGTAATGCAAGACAATATGAATTTATAGAAAGAAAAAAAAAGTAGCATCACTATTGATTTTTTCTATATATACCAAAAATACTTGGCGCTGAGAGAAACTTTTCGCTATATATTTGGCGTCGAAAGGGTTAACCCCCTACATATATATAATGGACTATTCTTTCTTTGAATTAAGACCATTCGATTTATGTGACAAAGGAGTGTTTTGGGAAATGACTGATCAGCAGCCAGACATTGTAAAGCCTGATCAACCTGTGAGTTACTCTCAGGCTGTTCTGGGTTTAAAATGGACACAAAGGCTATTACAGTCATGATTATAAGCAGGTTAATGGTTAATATCTGTTTTAGCTGTTTTAACCTTATTTAGAAAGAAAAGCTACCATTGGGAAGAAAATCTAAACTTTTTTTTTTTTTTCAATATATGATAAAACTGTCATCAATAAAAAGATGGTGTTCCATTGTGTTGTCCAGGTCAAAAATTTGGATCAACATACATTTTGAAAGGAATTGGGGGTAAAACGTTTAAATGAATCCTGATGCAAACCAAAAGCACATATTACTCAAGGTGCAAAATGGAAGTATTTTTTAAATAATGGTTAACTTTAAAGCCTGTTCCTTATATCAAAAATGCCATGAAAAATAAAGGAGATATGACCTATTGAAAAGTTGCAAGAAAACATAAATGGAGGCTGCCATCTTGGAAAGATGACATCATCGCGCCTTTTTACCATATATGGCAAGTTGACAAAACGTATTTTAAAGCAAAGAAATTCACTGCAAATGAAAAATAACCGTACAATTTATACATTTTACATATGTATATTTATTTTTAATCAATTTAAAGTGATTTTCTTTGCTTTAATACGATTTTGTCAATATGCCATATATGGTCAAATTGCGCGATGACGTCATCGTTCAAAGCTGGCCGCCTTTGTAAATTTTCAATAGGTCATATCTCCTTTGTTGTTCATGGCATTTGATAATTCTTTCAGCTATTTTCCAGTTTTTTAGAGCCGTATTAAATAAATAGTATTTGAAAATTGTGCATCAACCCCTTTAAGTCTGACCCCTAGGCCTTAACAAAAATCCCGATACAGTGTGCCCCTTTAATGTCCACATCCAATCAGACTGTGTAGAGGCATTAAACCAGCAACCCCTTGCATGACCGGTGAACACTCCACCCACAGAGCTATGTACTTCATCTTCCATCCATGTTTTCATCCTTTTAATGCTTACATTTTCTGTCTTTCAGGATCAGATGTGGCGTAGTACCGAGTCCGGGCTAACATCATACTCCCTGGCGCTGTTGAACAATGTCAGCTTTAATGTGGTAGAGTTTGCCAAATCTCAGGTATGCACATGTTGTTCAGGTTTAAATCAGTATTTCCAATTATAAGCATTATACTAAGTTTCAATTATTAAATCTCAAGATTCTATGAACATGAAAGAATCTTGCCTGAAAGAGAACAATTTCAGTATTTTCAAACCCAGCACTCTTCTGTGATAGTTAACAGGAAGTGTTATAACCTTACAGGCTCCTCCGGGGGATATGATTCTTCTTTGGCAAGACACTTTTCTTAGCCATATTTGTCGAATGACGAGGTTGATTGCCTGGCCCTATGTTACAGAGTCTATCCTGAGCAATTTAAAAAACAACAATGGAATCTATTTGATAAAGGCCTGGTTCCTGATTCCAGTGAATATCCTTCCCGTCTCTGAGGTATAATCTTGGAGATAACATTACGTGGTTTCGCCTTAATTTCATTAAGCAATGGGAAAGCTTATATTAGCAGGATTTTACAACGGATATTTCGACAATCAAAAACTTGTTTTACTGAAAAAAATGCGATAACCTGTTTAACTTTACCTATTAAATGTTTTAAGTTTACATTTTGCAAACTTTTAAAGCCGATATTAAGGAATACTGTAGATACACAGATGGAACCAATTAAGTACCAACGCACTACCTAGTGTATAAAGACCAGCAGCGAGATATTTCACCAGTCGTTGTCCCTACATCGACTTAGTTACACGCACGTTTTCAGCTCTGAAAATATCGTATAATTCATTTCTGTTAGCAATCTTTACAACAGATACATTCTCTGTTACAGTACAGATTTACACACATCTGGAGGTACTCCAGATTTTGTTTCGGTATCAACCCGACGTGTAAACTGCGTATTCCTCGGAATATATACTGTATGACACATTCGTGTCATAGTTGCTAATATATATATATATATTATCTGTCTTTAAAACATATTTACTCACATTTGGAGGTACTCCAAATTTTGTTTCGGTATCAACCCGACGAGTAAATTACAAATACGGTATTCCTCGGAATACATGCTATCATAAGACACATTTAAGACGGTATCAACCCAGTCGTGTCTATAAATCTTGCTGCATTTTTATTACAAGACATTATAATTATGCGGTATCAACCCGACAAGTCTTAAGGTACTACTGTAATTTGAATATCATTTTCAATAAAAAACGCACATATATAAAGTATTCGATCTGTGTTATAATCTTATTAGGACAGATTGAATAAACTATATATACTTATTTGGTCTATCACAGTGTACCTTCATAAAGTAAAACCTCATTACATTAGTTGATGACAAAACTTATACGTTAAATAGAAATTGTTTAGGATTGCATGTTGCAACTGAAGAAGGTCAATAGACCGAAAGCGCTCTTGCAGTTCGGATTATTGTCTATCCGAGTGGAATCAGAGACGATTTCTGTGCTTGGGCTATTAACACACGTGACACAAATATAGTGTGTCTATAACATACGTGTTACATAGAAAAAGTGTGTATACATAATATACACATACAAACATTAAGAACTGTTAAACTAATTGACGGGTTACTTAACACAAAAGCAATCATACATGGTTATATAATAACTATACTACACTGTCCATAATTATACAGGGTAGTAAGTAACCTTAATCAACTGTTGTTGGTGATAATAGCAATCACAAACACATTGTACCACCTTTGTGTACAATAAGAATAAGAACAACAAACGCAAAACCCTGGGGGTGAGAAAATCCGTGCGTAGTGTGCTAACTGGGCAGGCCGCTACCACGAGGCAATCTGGAATCTCGTCCGTGGTCAGACACTCCTACCCCTATTTTTAGCTCGACTGATCAGAGATCAGCAGAGCTTATGCCCTGGTGCGGCGTCCGTCATCCGTCTGTCCGTCTGTCTGTCCATCCATAAACTTTTATTTTTAGCGACTACTCCTCTGAAACTACTGGATAGATATTCATGAAACTTTACAGAAATGTTGCCCATGAAGTCTAGTTGATCCTAGCAAAAATTCATGTTGATGTGAAATTCAAGATGGCCGCCAAATCTAAAAATACATTTTTAAAATACAAGATTGTAGCGATTACTTCTTGAAAAAGTGATATTGATATGGGACTTTTTCTAAAATGATCAGCATGACATGATGTTGATGCTAGTCGAACATTATTTTGATTCAACTTTAAACCTGGCTGCCAGTGGCCATCTTTGTTTACATAGAGTTATATAGTAAAAACTTGTAGCGACTACTCCTCTGAAACTAGTTGACGGATGTTCATGAAACTTCACAGGAATGTTGCTCTTTATGTCTAGTTGATCATAGAAAAATTTCTGGCAGGCCGGAAATTCAAGATGGCCGCCACGGCTGAAAATAGATTTAAAATAAATAAATTTGTAGCGACTACTTCTTGAAAACTGTAAGTGATATTGATATGGGATTTTTCTAAAATGATCAGCATGACATGATGTTGATCCTTATCGAAATTTATTTTGATGCAACTTTAAACATGGCCGCTAGCGGCCATCTTTGTTTACATAGATCTATAAAAAGTAAAAACTTGTAGCGACTACTCAGCTGAAACTACTTGGCGAATTTTTATGAAACTTCACAGGAATGTTGCTCGTGATGTCTTATTGATCCCAGAATTTGTAAAGATCGGCCGGAAATTCAAGATGGCCGCCATGGCTAAAAACAGATTTTTAAAAAAAAAATTGTAGCGACTACTTTTTGAAAACTGTAAGTGATATTGATATGGGACTTTTTCCGAAATGATCAGCATGACAAGATGTTGATCCTTGTCGAAAATTAAACATGGCTGCAAGTGGCCATCTTTGTTTACCTAGAGTTATATAGTAAAAACTTCAACTTGTAGCGACTACTCCTCTGAAACTACTTGACAGATTTTTATGAAACTTCACAGGAATGCTGATCTAGCTATCAAAATCTATCAGTAGAGCTTCAAGGTCATTGACCTCTTGTTTTGTTCATAAATCAGAAACGAATAAAACCAAATCTAAAACGAGGTAAATGGCTGTTATGATGGTATACCCGAGGCGTTAATTCTATATAACACGTTGATACCTAATTCACAATAACATTTTGCCTGAAAGTTTTCCCTGAAGTAACTTTAATCGATGCCTACATAATATCTCATACGGGTTATCTCTTTTGTGGACGCAATTTCCACTCTGTTTATTGACGACAAAATAAATATCAGAATTAGATGAAATAAACACTGGTTTGATTATTATGATATTACAAGTTATATATTTTTAGCTCATCTTTTTGTTAAAAAAGCAAAGAGTATCAAGTTATATATTTTTATCTCATCCTTTTGTTAAAAAGGCGCAGAGCTATTGTTACCACCTGAGCGTCAGCATCGTCAGCATCGTCAGCATCGTCAGCATCGTCAGCATCGTTGAAATTGCCATCTGCAGCATCGATGTAGGAAGACAAGCAATTAGCTGCTTGAAGGCGTGCAATGACATTTCAGTATTTGGTAGATCCTAAATAATACAGGCAATTTGTGAGCATCAAGGCATGCAATTGCACAATCCTGTAGGTCTAAAATGATGCTAATATTGCAGAGCTTTTTAACAGGCTGATATTTAGGTTTGTTCCAATCTAAACTCATTTCCCAACAGGGACCACCCAAACATATTGGAAGCAGACGAAATAGTCATGAAAGTGCATAAATTATAGTGTTACCCCTGTCTGTGTGTGCTTGCGTCCGTGTGTCCATGTCAGAAATGTTGTCCAGTCTCTGACTTGGGTAATTGTTATCCAGTCTTCTCCAAACTTGGTTAAATTGTATATGGGCCGTTGTCTGAGCTAAGTTCGAGAATCACCTCAGTAATTTTTGAGTTTCAGAGTTATGCCCTTTGGAATATTGAAAATTTACGGAATTAATGTTGTCTGGACTCATAACTTAGGTAGGGTAATTGTTATCCAGTCTTCTCCAGACTTAGTCGAATTGTATATGGGCACAGTGTCTCGGTCATGCTCAGTAATTCCAGAGTTATGTCCCTTGCAGTGGGGGGAGAGGGACCGTGTATTGAAGTGTATAAACTTTAGACTGACTATTCGAAAAGACTGATGAAATACCAACGGGTTAATAAAATAGTGTTGTAAATTTAAATAAGTTATTAGTTGATATTTTATAAACAAATTCAAAATATATATTCAGCAGTTCAAAGTTATTTTTGTCGAGCCATTATAACAGTTGATTAAACATTGAGAATTCTGGGAATTCTGGGAATTCTATAATCCTCAAAGTACTAGAAGACTTTCTTATTGAAAACAGTTGCAATTTGTAAATGCTGTTTCAAGATATGACTGAAAAAACAGAAAAAAAACAGAAGAAATTATAGATATTGGGGAAACTACAGAGTGTATAGAAAGTTTATAGACATAAAATTTAAATTAAGAAAGGAAAATGGTGGTACACACAATACTAGCTTTCTTAATATAAATACGGTGTTTTTTCAAATCATCAGAATTAAATCTAGAATTGAATATTTGTACTCAAAATAATTTGTGATTGATTTCAAAAATTCTCCATGGGTTTATTAAACCTGGAAAGGTCAAATAAGCCCATAAAACACAACATTTTGTTTTGCATTAGGGTATAATAACATGGGATGCATTCTGAAATATGACATAAGACACTAATAACATAGAATTGCTTGTTTAAATATATGATCTGTTTTATTTTTGCTGCCACTTTGTGCATTAAGGTTCATTTAAATTAAAATTGTTTCAGGGAAGGAGTAAAACATCAATAAAGTCTTACTACCTTCACTTTAGCAACTAATATTTAAAATGACTTTGAAAACAGAATAGTGAATACGTATACTTAAAAACCGAGGTGTTTTTTTTACAGTGAAAAGCACTCTGACTTAAGCAGAGTCAGAGTATGTTAATGCTCTGACTCTGCTTGTTAATACTTGTACCCCCATCGGTGTCACAATGACTGGCATGAATGGCCATAATGTGGACAGAAACGGGTGTCTTGACAAGCCTTTCCATGAAAAAGAGTAAAATCTAATCAAGCTCTTCAAGAAGTATTTCCCTTAAGGAATAAATGTCTATCTTTGAGGAAGCTGTCAGACAAAAATGTTCGTTATTGTTTGCGGCGCTTGTTTCAGCCAAAGGTTTTTAGCTCTACTGATCAGAGATCAGCAGAGCTTATGCCGTGGTGCGGCGTCCGTCGTCCGTCTGTCCGTCCGTCTGTCCGTCCGTCTGTCCGTCCGTCCGTTAACTTTTTTTTTGTAGCGACTACTCCTCTGAAACTACTGGATAGATATTCATGAAACTTTACAGAAATGTTGCCCATGAAGTCTAGTTGATCCTAGCAAAAATTCATGTAGATGTGAAATCCAAGATGGCCGCCAAATCTAAAAATAAGTTTTTAAAAAACAAGTTTGTAGCGACTACTTCTTGAAAACTCTAAGGGATATTGCTATGGGACTTTTTCTAAAATGATCAGCATGACATGATGTTGGTCCTTGTCGAAAATCGTTTTGATTCGACGTTAAACATGGCTGCCAGCCGCCATCTTTGTTTACATAGAGTTATATAATGAAAACTTGTAGCGACTACTCCTCTGAAACTACTTGACGGATTTTCATGAAACTTCACAGGAATGTTGCTCTTGATGTCTAATTAATCCTAGCAAAATTTCAGGTCGGCCAGAAATTCAAGATGGCCGCCACGGCTAAAAATAGATTTTTAAAAAATAAGTTTGTAGCGACTACTTCTTGAAAACTATAAGAGATATTGATATGGGACTGTTTCTAAAATGATCAGCATGACATGATGTTGGTCCTTGTCGAAAATCGTTTTGATTCAATGTTAAACATGGCTGCCAGCGGCCATCTTTGTTTACATAGAGTTATATGATGAAAACTTGTAGCGACTACTCCTCTGAAACTACTTGACGGATTTTCATGAAACTTCACAGGAATGTTGCTCTTGATGTCTAATTGATCCTAGCAAAATTTCAGGTTGGCCGGAAATTCAAGATGGCCGCCACGGCTAAAAATAGATTTTTAAAAAATAAGTTTGTAGCGACTACTTCTTGAAAACTATAAGAGATATTGATATGGGACTTTTTCTAAAATTATCAGCATGACATGATGGTTATCCGAGTCGAACATTATTTTGATTCGACGTTAAACATGGCTGCCAGTGGCCATCTTTGTTTACATAGAGTTATATAGTGATAACTTGTAGCGACTACTCGTCTGAAAATACTTGACGGATTTTCATGAAACTTCACACGAATGTTGCTCTTGATGTCTAATTGATCCTTGCAAAATTTCAGGTCGGCGGGAAATTCAAGATGGCCGCCATGGCTAAAAATAGATTTTCAAAATACAAGTTTGTAGCGACTACTTCTTGAAAACTATAAGTGATATAGATATGGGACTTTTTCTAAAATGATCAGCATGACATGATGGTTATTCAAGTCGAACATTATTTTGATTCGACGTTAAACATGGCTGCCAGTGGCCAGTTTACATAAGAGTTATATAATGATAACTTGTAGCGACTACTCCTCTGAAACTACTTGACGGATTTTCATGAAACTTCACAGGAATGTTGCTCTTGATGTCTAATTAATCCTAGCAAAATTTCAGGTCAGCCGGAAATTCAAAATAGATTTTTAAAAAATAAGTTTGTAGCGACTACTTCTTGAAAACTATAAGAGATATTGATATGGGACTTTTTCTAAAATGATCAGCATGACATGATGTTGGTCCTTGTCGAAAATCGTTTTGATTCGACGTTAAACATGGCTGCCAGCGGCCATCTTTGTTTACATAGAGTTATATAATGAAAACTTGTAGCGACTACTCCTCTGAAACTACTTGACGGATTTTCATAAAACTTCACAGCAATGTTGCTCTTGATGTCTAATTGATCCTAGCAAAATTTCAGGTCGGCCGGAAATTCAAGATGGCCACCACGGCTAAAAATAGATTTTCAAAAAAACAGTTTGTAGCGACTACTTCCTGAAATCAAAATCAATCAGTAGAGCTTCAAGGTCATTGACCTCTTGTTTGGAATTTTCAGACAAAATTCATCTAGAACCTAAAATAAGTTGTATATCAGCGAAACAGATATTTTTAATGGTAAATAAAAACACCTTACTTTTCAAAATCGGTTGAGAAATAAAAAATTTGTGCGCTGAAGTTCTTTATGATGGGGCAAACAATTCTGCTGCATGAAAAATTTGAAAAAATGTTTTTTTTTGAATTTTTCCCCAAAAATGGTTTTAAATTGTTGGATATTCGTAAATAAAGACACCCTACATGTATTATAGTAACATATGAAGGCTAACTGAAGTTATTTGAAATGTCTAAATTTTCTGCTGCAAGGAATTTACATGGGAAAAGCTCTATCAAAAAATCATTTGAGCTGTAAAATATTGACTTCTCAACTGATTTTTAAAACTAAGGTATTAATATTTACCAATAAAAATATCAGTTCTAATGATATATAATTGATGTATGTATGTATTATTTAAATTGCTCAAGCTACTGCAGAAACACCTTTGGCTGAAACAAGCGCTGGGAACAATAGGCCATTTTATCTCATTATATCTAGACTGCTTGATATAGCGGTCATTGAATTCCTTTATAACTATCAGTCGATTAAACAGTTTATGTCCTCCCGTTCAATCAAGGTATCAGGTCAACTTAAAGGGACTGGTGGCGATCTGGGAGAATTATGGGTGGCAATCTAAATACAATTAAATTATTTTTAAAGGGACACACAATCTTGAAATTATTATCAAAATTCAAAATTAGCATCTCATCATATTAATCCAGTATCATTTTAACTGTAAAACTGCTTGCATATAATAATATCACATTTTTAATTTCCAATTTTTTTTCAAGTTTTTTCCATATGTTTCAATATATTATACTCAGTTGCAAAAGAAACTGGACACATTGAACATTTTACTTTACATCCTATCCTCTTTATCAAGCGACAGTCCCTTAATGATTTGACCTATTTAAAAAAAAAAGGACAACATGATATTGGCAATGGAATCATAAAAACTTTGGTACAAAACATGGCATATTTATTCTGGAATTTGTCAATTTAATTCTAAAAAAACTTCATACAATTAAATCTAAACAAAACTCATTGCCACTTTCTTTTGCAACTGAGTATATTATAGGTGAAATGTAATCAACATTTAGTAATATGCTATAACACAATTTGCTCTCAACAGTTCCAATACTCAATATTAATTATTACAAAAATGCAAGTTACGTAGAAAAACTAACGGGACGCCGTGAGATCTAAACAAATTAAGA
The DNA here is from genome assembly GCA_037043455.1 of Cyrtodaria siliqua. Taxonomy (NCBI): domain Eukaryota; kingdom Metazoa; phylum Mollusca; class Bivalvia; order Adapedonta; family Hiatellidae; genus Cyrtodaria; species Cyrtodaria siliqua. The sequence goes on from JAWPHD010016475.1 coordinate 15,928, forward strand.
TGCCGTGTGTCCATTTAAAGTTTTATAACAAATTTAATATGTACTAAAATATATACCTCACATTCCATCGAATTAAAATAGTGTTTATGAAAAAAACTTAGTTAGCAAAACTCATGAAATTGGAGAGTTTTTATATGTAAATCACTAATGTATATGAATTGAATTGAATTGAATGTTCTTTAACGGCTCATCAACACAATATAGGTTATTAAGAGCCGCCCCTGAGAGAGGGGAAGGGTACATAGGAATCCGGGAACCTGCCCTACTCTTATTATCGAATAGATTCCTATGGTTCTTTAACGTGCTCGGAGGATAGACCGATACACGGGACCGCCCGGTTTACGTCCCCATCCGACGGACGAGGCTAAGGGAAAGTGTCTTGCCCAAGAACACACCGATGGAACTCAGTGGCACCACGGAGGATTAAACCCGGGGCCTCCAGTTACAAATTCGCCGCGCTACCGACTGCACCAGGCCAGCCCTCTAATGTATATGATGCTTTAAGGCTATATTAAGAAGTTGTTGTTTTGAGATCTATGTACAAACATGTTACTGCAACTCATTTGTGATGGCAATAGGAAGCCCATATGACTAAATATTTATAATTTAACAACAAAACCGTGCAGTGTTGCCAGTGTTCGAGACTAAACCTTTTCATAAGCAATAATTAAACTAAGTGCTTAAAGGTCGTAAATGGAATCATCAAGCCGAATATTTGTGACTTTAAAGTAGAATATGGCTTAAGCAGGTGTTACTCTCTACATTACCTCTCATGAACAGACTCATTAAAACCAAGTCTGCTACTTTTACCTCTTGTTTTATACATAATGCTACTTAGAGAGGATTAATCACACATTCCTAAATAACACCTATACTGTGTTGATGAGCCGTTAAACAACATTCAATTCTAAATAATACAGCATTTTTAAACCATACAATTTGGCATGTAAGTACGCTAAACATTCTCTATACAGATGTATCAAAACAATTATATAATGTTCTCTATACTTTCTAGAACAAAGCTATTATTCCTGTCATATTTTGAATTTTGGTGCATCTATTAATAGCTATACCTGTAAAAATAAGATCAGTGATTGGTCAAAATGCTGAAACCATTATCTTGAAGCAGACGAAATACCAACTGCAGTGTATACCTTATGTGTGTAGCATTTACTAAGGAAATGATTATTAGTATTGGGTTTGTAACTGAACCCCTACAGAAATACTTTGGGTCAGTAACCAAGATTTATAGGGGGCGAGGCCATAACTGATTTATTGCATCGAGCACCTTTTTTAAGGCAAACACCAATATTTAACCCATTTTAATGGAGCGTCAACATCATTGAGACGTTCGTGCAATTTGACGTCATGACGTTGATGTCATGACTGGTACAGTTTAAAAACATTATTAATTTACTTATTATGTTTGTCACTTACGCCTTAAAGAACTATTTGCAAATGATTTAAACTTTGAATCGGAATTGTAGTCCATATTGTTTTAGTGACCCTGTATGAAATCTACTGACCCACTACAGAAAAATAGAGGGTCACCTCGTGACCACACTCAAACCAATGAAATACCTAGAATTTTGTGCGAGATGCAATAACATTATTACGGTTGTATATGTGTTTGAATTGACATCCATAAACTATTGCATATCACCTCCAGTCAATTTTTATATCCTAATAAACTTTTTCTTCTACACTTTCTAAAAAGAGTGTTAGTTTAAGTATTGCATTTCAAGATCGTTATTTGAAAACAGTTGCAATTTAAGTATATTATATCAGGAATGGTGTTGCAATATTTGTAGGGCATTTCAGAAATATGGTACTTTATTCATCACTTCTAAATTAAGATTCTAAAAGAGGAAATTATCTTATTATTATCTCCCGCTCCCTTACTCCCCCACAACTAAAATTTAACTTAAATAAAAAACAAACCAATAAAACATTTGATAAGAGCACACCCTTGCCATTTTATTTTGTTTAAACTAGACGAAGTAAATTTGCCACAACCTAACTAATATTTATTGACATGTGTTTCTACAAAATGTTCTAAAGAGTTAGTGTCATACCCAGTTTGATGCATCCTAGAACCTTGTTAAACCCCCAGCAGCCTTTTTGCCACTGACAATGTTAAGGCGATATCCCTATTGTCAACCCTTTTGTGTTTGAGGTGTCCCATAATTTGCTTATAATTTTCCTTGTAATTTTTGTTTGTTTTAAGTGCATGCTTTTGGCTATTTTGTAAATGCTTCATTTCCTGTCCGACTTTGATGCCCACTTTTACATATGAGATTGTTGTCTTAAATCAAGATGTGGACACGATTCAACATTTACCAAGGTTGATTTACAGAGCACATCTGCCAGAATTTATAATGAAATCTCAGCACCCATTCTACACAATAATTCTGTAAACTATGAAGTTAGGATCATGTTTGTTTCTGTGTATGATACCCATGAGTAAGATCTGTGGTTGATCTATGGTCATGTTTGATTCTGTAGATCATCCTGTGTCCTATGATACCCAGGAGTGAGATATGTAGTCGTGTTTGTTTCTGTAGATTATATTGTGTCCTATGATACCCAGGAGTGAGATCAGTGATCATGTTTGTTTCTGTAGATCATCTTGTGTCCTATGATACCCAGGAGTGAGATATGTGGTCATGTTTGTTTCTGTACATCATCCTGTGTCCTATGATACCCAGGAGTGAGATCTGTGGTCATGTTTGTTTCTGGAGATCATCCTGTGTCCTATGATACCCAGGAGTGAGATATGTGGTCATGTTTGTTTCTGTAGATCATCTTGTGTCCTATGATACCCAGGAGTGAGATATGTGGTCAGGTTTGTTTCTGTAGATCATCTTGTGTCCTATGATACCCAGGAGTGAGATCAGTGGTCATGTTTGTTTCTATAGATCATCCTGTGTCCTATGATACCCAGGAGTGAGATATGTGGTCATGTTTGTTTCTGTAGATCATCTTGTGTCCTATGATACCCAGGAGTGAGATATGTGGTCATGTTTGTTTCTGTAGATCACCTTGTGTCCTATGATACCCAGGAGTGAGATCAGTGGTCATGTTTGTTTCTATAGATCATCCTGTGTCCTATGATACCCAGGACTGAGATATGTGGTCATGTTTGTTTCTATAGATCATCCTGTGTCCTATGATACACAGGAGTGAGATATGTGGTCATGTTTGTTTCTGTAGATCATCTTGTGTCCCATAATGATACCCAGGAGTGAGATCTGTGGCCATGTTTGTTTCTGTAGATCATCCTGTGTCCTATGATACCCAGGAGTGAGATATGTGATCATGTTTGTTTCTGTAGATATCTTGTGTCCTATGATACCCAGGACTGAGATAGGCGGTCATGTTGGTTTCTGTAGATCATCCTGTGTCCTATGATACCCAGGAGTGAGATATGTGGTCATGTTTGTTTCTGTAGATTATATTGTGTCCTATGATACCCAGGAGTGAGATATGTAGTCACGTTTGTTTCTGTAGATCATCTTGTGTCTCATGATACCCAGGAGTGAGATCAGTGGTCATGTTTGTTTCTATAGATCATCCTGTGAAATATGATACCCAGGAGTGAGATATGTGGTCATGTTTGTTTCTGTAGATCATCTTGTGTCCTATGATACCCAGGAGTGATATCAGTGGTCATGTTTGTTTCTATAGATCATCTTGTGTCCTATGATACCCAGGAGTGAGATCTGGTCAGGTTTGTTTCTGTAGATCATCTTGTGTCCTATGATACCCAGGAGTGAGATCAGTGGTCATGTTTGTTTCTATATATCATCCTGTGTTCCATGATACCCATGAGTGAGATCTGGTCATGTTTGTTTCTGTAGATTATATTGTGTCCTATGATACCCAGGACTGAGATATGTGGTTGATCTGTGGTCATGTTTATTTCTTAAGATCATCCTGTGTCCTATGGTACCCAGGAATGAAATCTGTGGTCATGTTTATTTCTGTAGATCATGCTGTATCCTATGATATTATCTGGAGTATAATCTGTGGTCATGTTTGTTTCTGTATCTGATTCCCAGGAGTAAGATGTGTGGCCATGTTTATTTATGTAGATCATCCTGTGTCCCATGATACCCAGGAGTGAGATCTGTGGTCATGTTTGTTTCTGTAGATCATCTTGTGTCCTATGATACCCAAGAATGAGATCTATGGTCATGTTTGTTTCTGCAGATCATCTTGTGTCCTATGATACCCAAGAATGAGATCTATGGTCATGTTTGTTTCTGCAGATCATCTTGTGTCCTATGATACCCAAGAATGAGATCTGTGGTCATGTTTGTTTCTGCAGATCATCTTGTGTCCTATGATACCCAAGAATGAGATCTATGGTCATGTTTGTTTCTGCAGATCATCTTATGTCCTATGATACCCAGGAGGGAGATCTGTGGTTGATCTGTGGTTATGTTTGTTTCTGTATTTTGTAATATCTTCTCCTGTACTTGGGTCCATTTACAGCATCTGTCATCTTCCCTGACAATAGATATTTAATAATTTGTAAAGTGTCAAAATATTCAATGGCAAGAGTTTCCTGAGTGCCTTGTTTCCTATAGATTTTCTTTAACCCAATGTAATCTTGTAGTTAATTAAACTTCAGAAAATATTTTAGTAATATTTCAGGCTTTCAGCTGAGTAATTATTTTGTCAAATTTTGAACTTCAGTAAGTTGTTTGTTAACAAGTCATAGCAGTTGATTAAAATATTTTTTGACAGACTGAAGGCTGAATGTCTTAATTTTTTTTGAAATTGGGTAAGTTTCTGCCAACAACAATTGTAACAATTTAGGCCTCCTGATTAAAAACAGGTTCAATTATGTATGTCATTTCAAGATGTCTGGTATTTCTTTATTTCGAACTTAGGCGAAAAGTAGGTAGAATTTGGGATAATCTGTTATTAAAGGAGAAAACAATGTGTTTTATTGGTTCATTTTATTAGAAACTGAATGGAATTGAATTGGGTTTTAAAGTGAATTGGATTTTGAAGTCGCACCAATAGTTAAGGTCATATATGGTAACTTTCCAGCTTCCATTGGTGGAGGAAGACCCCAGGTGGCAATTTCTGGGCAATTTTAGCCCACGGGCGGGCACCAGGGTAGAACCACCGACATTGTGCAAACTAGCTAGATAACCAACAGCGGGGAGGTGCAAGTGATTTCAAGTCGTAGACTCGAACCACTCGGGCCACTGATGCCCCCAATTATGTATCTGAACTATGCATACTCAATACCTTTCATCCTTTGAAGACAACTCTAAATTTGATTCCAAGGTCATGCTTTATACGCATCTGAAAACAATATTCCTGTCTGTTTGTAACTTTGGAATGGATTGAGGCTATTTAAAGTAGCCAACAATAGGCAAATTTTACATTTGTATGTACACTGTTTCTAAACCTACTGATTACGGGCTACATATATAACTTACATATCTTGAAAATTCAAACTCTCTAGACACAATATAACCTGTTTTAACCAGCCAGGCCAAACGCCAAATGTCAAATTAAGAGTTACCAACTCATAATTCATTTTACGCATATTCGATCACGGATATTTTTAGAACTCGTGAAAAAATCTTTACTTTTAATCGGCAAATATACATTATACCTGAACACCTGGATAGAGTTTTGATACATACTTTTGTTGTAATTTTGCTGTTATTGGCGGGTTAGTTTCTTTAATTAAACATGATACGATATGTATTTCATTAAGACTATGTCGCATACTTATATCAGTTCCGTACCTCAAAGGTCAAGGTTATATTTTGGGTTCAAAGGTCATTTAATATTTTACATAGGTAATGTTCATGTTTGCAATGAATTGAGAAAAGTTATATCCGTGGTTAAATGGTTCGAGTGTGACTTGAAATCACTTGCCCCTCACCGCTGTGGGTTCGAACCCTCATGGGACCAGCAATTTTTATGTTAGGAAGCTATTCAGTTAGGGTACGGACTTTTAGTGGTTCTACCCGAGTGCCCGTCTGTGCACGAAAATTAACCAGAGGGGCACTTTGGGTCTTCCTTCCAATGGAAGCTGGAAAGTCGCGATATGACCTTAGCTGTTGGTGGTTATAAACTCATATTCAATTTTCTACGCAAATGGCATGTGCATTGCTTGATCTTCATCAAGGTCCAAAAACAAGTTTTTTATGAATAAAATGTTTGTGACGATCAATAATCTTCTTCTGATGAAAACTCTTGTTGTTGAACAATAAACAGTGCTGATCGTATAATGATGCATTCACCATAATGTTCCAATTGGATGATGTTTCGGGTCTTTAGTACTTCCAAATGTCATTGCCGATTCTATTAAGATTTTGAAATGGACAATAATGACCAGAATTGTCGCTGCTCTTCATCGAAAATAAAAGCAATTACTGAAAATAAGAAAAACTGAAGCGATATCTCCTCCAAAACACTGGATCCAATTAAAATAATTCTCAAATAATTAAATCATTTAAGGTGAGTTCTATAAAAAACATTTTCTAGATAATTTGTCCTACAAATTTTTTTCAGGGCCTAAAGGCTTTCTTGGGGAGAGATTTTTTCCTGGTCTCTAGTATGTATTATCACAAGTGGCATTAAAGATGAAGGGCCACCCTTTCTGTAGTATTATCAATTAACAAATATAACTCCTAAACCTCATATGAACATTTCTTGATAGTCCCACGGGGAAACATACATTTAAATCTGCTACTAAGTTGTATGTAAAATTAAGTATTATTTGCATGACGTAGATACTACTTTTATAAATGCGTGACTGCAACATTCAACATTGTATTGTCATCTCATACATTTCACTGTCAGCATGGCTCATCTGCTTGGCCCTTGAACTTGGTAAATAATTGATCCTGTTTTCTTATACTGTATATCCCCATATAAATGCTCTCAGTAATGTAGTGTTGTCCCCATCCATCCATCCGGCCATGTCAGAAATGTTGTCCGGACTCTTCCTTATGTAATTGTTATCCAGTCTTCCCCAAATTTGATCAAATTGTATATGGACACAATGTTTCAGCCAGCTTCGATGATCGGCTCCATCGCGCCAGCAATTCCAGAATTATGTCCCTTGGAATAGTCGAAATTCGCACGAATTCATAATGTGCGGACTCTTGAGTAATTTTTATCCAATCTTCTCCAAACATGGTAAAATTGTATATGTGCACAGGGTTTCGGACAAGTTCGATAATCAGCACCCTCACCTCAGTATTTCCAAAGTTAGGCCCCTTGTAATAATAAAAACCAAAATTAAGGCGTTCAGCAGTTCGAAGTTATTTTTGTCGATTAAACATTGGGATTCCGTATTTTAATAATATGTGTCTACATCTGTGTCTGCATACATTTCTTTTTTAGCTCTATGATCAAAGATCAGCAGAGCTTATGCTGTGGTGCGATGTCGGTCGTCTGTCCGTAAACTTTTTTTTGTAGCGACTACTCTGAAACTACTGGATGAACTTTCATGAAACTGTACAGGAATGTTGCCCATGATGTCTAGTCGGATCCAAGCAAAAATTCACATTGATGTGAAATCCAAGATGGCCACCAAAGCGACAAAAATAGATTTTTAATAAACAAATTTTTCGGATCCAAGCAAAAATTCACATTGATGTGAAATCCAAGATGGCCACCAAAGCGACAAAAATAGATTTTTAATAAACAAATTTTTAGAGACTACTTCTTGAAAACTATAAGTGATATTGATATGGGACTTTTTCAGAAATGATCAGCATGACATGGTGTTGATCCTTGTCGAAAATTATTTTGATTCAACATTAAACATGACCTCCAGCGGCCATCTTTGTTTACATATAGTTATATAAAAGAAATTGTAGCGACTACTCCTGAAATTACTTGACGGATTTTCAGGAAACTTCACAGGAATGTTGCTCTTGATGTCTAGTTGATCCTAGCAAACTTTCAGGTCGGCCATAAATTCCAAGATGGCCGCCACAGCTAAAAAAAAAAAAAAAAAAAAAAATTGTAGCGACTACTTCATAAAAACTATATAAGTGATATTGATATGGGACTTTCTCTAACATGATCAGCATGACATGATGTCAAGGTCATTAATCTCTTGTTTTATGAACTCATATAAACGCTCGCTTTTATAAAATGTTACTCCCCAGGGTTGTTTAAACAGGGGTATCAGTGTTTTTTTTATGCCTAATTTGGGGCCGTTATTCGGCCCCATTCACAATGCCAAAAAGTATACTTTTTTCACAATTATATCCAAAAAATTCACAATCTGAAAAAACCCCAAAAAAACAAAAAAAAAAAAAAAAAATTTTTTTTTTTTAGGGTAAATACAGACCAGTAAGGATACTAGTCTTAATATACCCTGGTGTTAAAACTAGTCTGTATTTACCAAAAACAAAACTTAAAGCCAAGGGGATATTAAACTGAAATTAAAAGTGAAAAAAGTTTATTTTTCTTTTGTTATAATATTTCACAATTTCTAGAAAAATGCCGCTATTTTTCACAATGGCACAGGCACAGGCTGCATTCACAAAACACATAAAAAAAACACTGGGTATGCTGTATTTTACTCATAAATATTTTACTCATTATACGAGAGACGCCCCACTTATATTTGAACACTTTTATTGTGTAACTGAATCAACTATCTTGAAATTCTCGCCGAATATGTTGATTGTAATGTCAAGTCTAATGATTCCTTCGATATGAAACATTATGACATGCACTTTTATGTGCTTCCTAATGTTGCTGCATCCGCATTTTTGAAAATTGGTAGAGAATGACATTTTGAAGCAAAAATCGTCAATTATAAAAATAACTGCAATACAAATTTTAACACAGATGCTTTTAAAATATCGTTAAAGGTTATAGTAATCCGATATGTCCATGCCTGAACGTAGAAAAGTGTAATATGCCTTTTTTTTTAATTTGTCGATTTTCAAGATTTTAGCGAAAATTAACATGAAATTCAACTACCGTATTCCTCGGCAAATAGCGCGCACTTTTTTACCCCAGATTCTGTGGCTGAAGTTGGGGTGCGCGGTTTAAGCAACAAGTAATGTTTTACTCTTTTTTTTCAACCAAGACGAGAAGTTTTATGGGTTTCAAAAAGTCGCAAGACCAGCCGTTTACTAGAGAGATTGAATCGAACAAAAGTTGGCTTGTTTCTATTGTTTCAATAAAATGCGTTGTATGCTATATGCTTATTATCAATAAAAATAATAAAATCAAACTTTACCATGTTTTATGTTGATTATTGTTGAGAAAATACCATTGAGATGTTGAAAAATATCATTGTTTACATCAATCAGCAAAGTGAAATGATAACGAGGCTGTGGTTTCCGTTTTACGTAGACGGGTTTATCGTGAATAAAATAGAATAGAATATTATGTTTTCTTCCTAACGACGACTACCGGGTATTGATTTACCGCACATATTTATTTGTTAAAGTCGATTTTGAATTTTGACAACGTAGAATCTTGATTATTCATAAAGGGAAAATGACTGGGAAAATGTGTGAAGTGTTTGGTTTTTGCTAATCTGACCGCAAACAACGATGACTATGGTGATTATTAAACAAACATGTAACAATACATGTACTCAGAAAAATGTCAATACCTTAATTGTCCTTGATTACTTCAGAAGTTTGAGTAGGTGCTGACACGATGTGTTAGGAAAATGCGTTTAATAGGTGATGCCACAAGACAATGCATCTCATTTCGAGAAACCTCTCAAACTGTCAACACCTTCAAATTGTCAACACCTTCAAATTGACAAGCAAGAGTTAATAACCTGGAAACAACACCAGATTAATAAATTTAATATGATCGTAATAAAAGTTGAACACGGGCGTGGGGATTTTTATTTTATTGAAACTTGAGTAAACAACAAAAGAACACTCAACAGTACAAGTTTATTTACACTTGAGTAAAAAAACACAGTCTAACATGCAGCTTGTTTTAGCCTGTCAAAATTCGTTTTACATTTCCTCTTTGGTCAATGATTCAAAATGGCGCTCTGCTGTCCTGAAATTGAAAACACATGTTTTTTATGCGCGGTTTACGATACAATACATAACAAAAAGTTTTTTCCAAGGATTTCAGGCCCAAAGTCGGGGTGCGCATTATATGCGCATGCGCGCTAAGTACGCCGACAAATACGGTATGAAAATGACTAAATTTACAAAAGCGTCTAGTTCAAAACATTAACTGCAGGCATTTTTGTGACTTCCTCTGCTATAAAAAACAAGTTTCATAAGTTTCTCAAAAGAAAAGATAGAAAAATATATAACTTAAAATTTAGGGTCAAAACACACACATTTGCAAATAATGATAAAAATAATATATTTGTTTACCAAATATATCTTTATAAGGTATACGATATACATATATGATATACATCAACAATAACTGTTCATGTTTTTATATCACAAAATATGATAAAAACAGTTATTTTGGTTAATTTATAAAATTATCAGTAACACAGGAGCAAATTTTCCTATTATCTGTCAATGTTTTAATATTGCGATAAAAAGTGGAGCTTTTAATTCAGCATCTATATTTTTGTCTTAAAATAAAACATACGATCATATTTAAATTATAAACACAGGTTTAAACAATTATGATATGCATTTAGTTCAATTATTTGGTTTAAGGTAAAACTCCACGGCAACAGCAACATATAGGCTTCAAATTAGAAAATGGTGTACACCTTATTCAAAATGCAATTTAAAAAGGACCCCGTGAAATTGGATATTATTTTTAAATGCATATGTTCTAAATGACAGTTTCACATCATTAAATCACGTATTTTTTATGACAATCAGTTCCGCTGAAAAAACCCACCTTAAACAAAAGTGTTCAAATATAAGTGGGGCGCCTCTCGTGTTTCATGCTATTGTTACTGAAAAAGAATCTATTGAGTGCTCATCATTTTCAACGCTTACAGTCTTTGAAGACTTGTAAATAATTTAGTCTTGTTATAAACACCTCCATAAACACCTGTGTTTTGGTTTTAGTGTTCAATTTATATTTTCTAAAATAGCAACATGTGGCAATGTTTTGCTTGTATCAGTCAGATTGAATTTTCGTTTCAGTAAATTAAAATTATGTTTTCTATCTGAAAGGTAGTTACTTGATACTGAGAGGGTCTATTTTATGACTGTTTCAATAGTTGTTTATCTAAAAAATATAAAAAATGTATATATATACACATAACAATTGATGACCTTGGGTCCCTCTACTTCATACAATGTTGATTGCTTAATTTAGTACAGAATTATGGCCCATTGTTTGACTAGTGTCGACATCACATAGCGCCACATCCAATTGCGTCATATAGCGTCACATAATTTTTTATCACTTGCATATTTCAAATGGTTTCCAATAGATTGTTCACAAACTTCATATACACATAACAACTGATGACCTTATGTCCCTCTACTTCACACCTTGTTGATTGCCTAACTTATTACAGAGTTGTGGCTCTTTGTTTGACTTAGCATTATCCACTCTAATAGTTTATAATAAACTTCATGTGCCTTTAACTTAAAGAGTTCCTATAGATTGTTATTACACTTGGCATACAGCTCCCACATTATGACATGATGCGTCTGCATCAAAGGTTTTCTATTCTGCAATGTTTTATTTATGGACCTTTGTTTTATATAGAATTTATATAAAAGGTGAGGATATTCATCACTTTTAGTGATGCCGGTGTTCTATTTTATATATCCAAGAAGTTTCACATCTTGGCATGTTGCTAAATGAATAAAATCCAGTTGAATCATTTAACCTATTTGCAATAAAGGTCGAACATTGGCCGCTTGCGACTGATATAAAGAGCATAATAGTCTCATCTACGCGACTACTTTAGTTCTGCAGGTTAGGCGGTTCTAGGCTCATTCTCCATATTTTATCTAGATATAAATGGAGGATGAGCCTGGCATGTTCATCCCTGTTTGGCGCCATATAACCTTTCTTGTGTTGGTGTCCGTAAAACCCAAATTCAATTCAATTACTGTAGTATAAAAAAATGTGGTGCTGAACAATGCATTTTCACAGAAATATTACAGGAAGATTTAATGTGGAAGACTTAATGAAGTGAAGGCTTAATGTACAAACATGAACATAAGCATGTCTCTGTTTCTTTCTCATCAGGCCAGAAAAAAACCCACCTGTGTTTCTGGTTACCCGACCGTCTCTATTTTTTGGCGCCAACCCTACATTTTTTTCATCATAAAAAAAAAAAAGGACGGAAAAACTTGGTACAAATCGGTTATGTACGAAAAGATTGAGTACGAAACATGTGCTAAATCATGGCCGCCTCCATGATGCACTGCACATCCGTTTTGGCTATTAGAATTGGAAAATGCAGCCATGGGACAGAGCAGATTGGTCTATAGATAGCTTACGACAACATTACAATTGCAAGATACTCAACTTGCCTTAATCCACGAACGGAAAAACTTCCCCAAATACCCTTCCCGGGACTCCCGGCACCAAGGGCGCCGCCAAATACACCCGTACAAGCAAGAGTCACACAGAGTTACTTCCTCTTTCCGTCGTGGCGTCATCGGTAAAGAACGCGATAAATCGACGGTCTCAAAATATTTGTCTTTTTCCATCGTAACAAATGGTTTTAATTGTTTTATTACTTTAATTTTACTTCCCATATGTTATTTTCTTACGAGTTTATGATCGTAATTGGTGTTTTTTACACCGGCTTTTGTTCTTTACGCAGTTAATTCAGACCGCAATTCGTAAACAACCATATGCTTTCTACTTCCGGTTTACCAACATTTGTAAATTCTGTCGAAAAATAGCTTTTAACTTCTATTAGAAGTTTTGAATTTGACACCGGAACGTAGACACCCCTCCTACTCGTGTCAACACTCCAGTAAATAGTTTTCTTATATTATTGGGTTCGTGTTGTTTGTTATATAATCACAGTTGGTGCTTTTAGAACACCTTCTGCTGTTATTTTCTATATTTCAGTAACAGCAATGGGGAGTGGGACCTTAGTCTAATTGGGAGTCGGGCCCTAGCCCACTACGGCCCGTCCGGACTCCCAGGGATTGGAAACATCACCCGTACGAAGTCCTGACCTTCTATCGGTGATGTCCCCCAACCCAGCCATATGCAGTCCCATTCCCCACCCACTCCTGTGAAGGAAACATCAATGGGGAGTCGGGCCCTAGCCCACTACGGCCCGTCCGGACTCCCAGGGATTGGAAACATCACCCGTACGAAGTCCTGACCTTCTATCGGTGATGTCCCCCAACCCAGCCATATGCAGTCCCATACCCCACCCACTCCTGTCCGGGGGACCATGGTGACTCAGATAACTCTCTACCTCGTGGGTACACTGTTGGAGTGGTCGCATTCGCTTGGAGACAACCAAATAGCCCGCTTAGCTCAGTCAATGAACGACGTCGACTATCTTGCGCTCACTAAAGAAAGTCCCGTACCCCACCCACTCCTGCTCAAGCTACCAGGTAGTGCGGGGGTCACGCCGACTACAAACTCTCTGCCTCATGGGTAATCTGAAGGTCCTCAGAACAGATTCCATTCACTCCTCCAGGTCACCTTTCAGAGAGTCAACACACAGAGGGCGGTCTAGGAGCAACCGTCACCTGTCTAGAGACAGCTCAGGTAATACTTCCTCAGCTGAAATTTATGCTTTTAAGCACGGCCTAGGGCCGAAAGGGTATTCTTACGGTATTCTTAAAACTGTATTCAATACCGTTGTTATGGTTAGGGCCACCTAACGAAGGATATAGTCTCTTCTGAAGGTCTCTGCTAGTATAAAATCCAGACTAGTTGTCTGGAGGGAAGCTAAATAAGACTTCTTTCTATGGTATGGGAAGAGGACTTAGGTTTATGTGTTGGTACTCACATGTAAGGGAAGTTTCTGTCATGGGTCACAATTATCTGTTATTATAATTTCTTACGTGTTGTATAATCACAGATTAAATAGAATAGAATAGAATATTTTATTGTAATATTCATAACAATGTGAACATGACATTGAACTAACAGGTAATCAAATCATATGATAGCAATTAAGAAATAAAGATAAACATATGGATTACCTGTCAGGAGGGCCGAATGGTCTAATGCGCCAGACTCAAGGTTATACCTTCATAAACGAGTGTTCTGGTCCACGACCTTACACGTGGTTTCAGATCCCACTTCTGACACATACTTTTAACATACTAGTAAAATGTGTCAGAGACACTTTCCTTGTTCTTCCTTTTCAGTGTGGTGTCAGAAACACTTACCATCAATAGGACTGAGACCTCTTTAGGAAATCATACTTTCCTAGACGGTGCTCCCTACTGGGAAAGGCCTTTTTAATTCATAGGGAAGTCATATCTTCCTACTGACAGGGCGCTCTATACAGGCCATCTACATCAGAGAAGGTAAATTATCGAAGTCTTATCTCTGATTCTGATTAATAGCAGGCCTGGTGGTATTCTATTCTCAAATAGAATTCATTCTTTTGTCGAACAGAATTACCCTTTTTTCCAAGTTGTTGCAACATTTGTAAACACTTCTTAAGCATTGTCTACCTATGTTCTCGATTTTAGAAACTTATTTAATGCTTTTATATCTTTGAATATCTCGGCGTTTACAAAAAGCGTTAAGAGTATTCAATTTAAAGTATTTCCTCTCATGGTTTGCTTTATAACCACTACAGGAATCTGATACTTGTCTTAAACTAAAGATTCTTAGTGAATTACTTTGTTCTTTTCTGTCCTTACGGACTTAACTACAGAACTTGTTTTGCAGGTAACCTCGATAGAAGTCGATACCTGCTGTCGAGTTCCGTCACAAGAATATCAAGGATGATGTAAGTGACTACGGCTTCTCCGTCATACTCTAATGATTAGGGTAAGAATTCATGACCTTCGCCATAACGTGCATAGGTTTCAGCGTTAATTGTAGCCACAGTCTTAAGAAGTAAATCAGTTTATTTCTTTCTGTATATGGTTTTCCTTATCAGGACACCTAATTCAACTTGTCCTATCGCCTTGTTGAGTACTGTTTGTGGCAGGACTAAGATGATTATTGCCAGTCTATGGATTATGCTCATCAGACTTGCAGGTATATGAGCATTTATTTTATTTAGCGTCGGTAGTATTTATATCAAGGGGTGTCATTAAGAGGTAGGCGGTTAATTCGCCCTGCTACTTAAACCTTTCTACCAGGCTAATATGAATACTTTTACTAATATTGTATACTAGTATCTATCTAATACCCGGCTACTTTGCTCTGTGTGCCTCTAATTTGAAAAGTTAATGATATCTATGTACATGTATATCACCACCTTTTTTGAGGTAAGTTATATAAATTAATTACAGTGGCAGATGCTGTTTTATTCATTTGCACATGCAGTTGCTGGCTGAGTCTTCCTTTTGCTGGTAAGTTGATATGGGGGACTTCCGTGGCTGAGTGGTTAGTCTCTTACTTGATATCACTGCCACTCACCTCTGTTTTATGATGGTGTCCCGGTTAGCTCAGTTGATAGAGCTTTCGCCCTGTAAGGGAGGAGTCCGGTTTTACGTGTCCCATACCAGCCACAAAGACAACTGGCATCTTGTTGTTTTGTTGTTTTTTTTTTTTTTGTGTTTTTTTTTGTGGATATTATGATATACCTTATATTTCATTGTTTGTGTTTCACTTGTGAAATATCGACAGACATAATGCCGCTGTTGACATTTTGTCGTCTCTGTTTTAGCGCATTATGTTTTGCTGCTTAAGTATCAAGGTTAGAGTACATAATAAGTTATTAATAGAATCATTTTTGGTTTGTCGTGAATATAAGGATTTTCTTATTAGAAAAACTTATTTTCACCAGAGCCTTAGCACGAGTGTATTATGCGTGTTTTCTCACTGATACACCTGTGGGGTTTTTGGGATTACCCTAGGGTTGATTAAGGTCTCCTTCTGTACCGCTTAAATCTCCACGGGGTACCTCCAGAGCCTGAGCTGCAAAGCGAAGGCGACGGTACTAATGAGCGGGCAGCCAAGCACGGGCTGCTCTCCGCCCCCGGTTTACACCTGTTAGGCAGTTTCAGTAAGTTCGGAGTAATCGGCTTCAAAGCCGCTATCCTCAACCCTAAGTGGGTTTGTTCGCGGTTCCTCTGACTAAGCCTTGTCTGATGGAGTTCTTCGTCATTCATCTCTTACCTCTGGGGTTGCGTTCCTTGTGTAGCTTATTAGATGCGGTTGCAGGACATAACACTCCTTTTCTTGCAGCTAAGATCATTGTCCAGTTTCTAGATTCCTTACCCCTCCCACTTCTCCATACAGTCATACAGTTAATGGGCTGTAGTGCCAGGGTTCGTTCTCCATTAGCCCTAGGGGTACTGATGATAGTTGGCTTATTTGTTTTTCATACCCCCTCCTGTTTAATATTGCTAGAACCAGGATACATTCTCCTTGTTTTCTATCAGTTTAGAGAGTAGGTCTATCAGTATGAGTAAGTTCCTAACATTATGGTAGGCTATACTATTGTTAGACCCGGCTTCTAATCCGTACATTAATTATGCCATAAGAGCCGGACTTCTCCTTTTGAAGTCTTTCCTTCAGGCAGTTTGAGATACATCTGGCATCTATTTATTTATTGGTTCTATATGCCACATTCGTATGGAAACACAGTTTCTTTTCGGCTAGATCTTTTACTAGAACACAGATTTGCGGGTGAATGCGTGTGCACAACCACATTCAAGGTGACATTCTGCCTTGGTCAGAACAAGGGGGGGGGGGGGGGTGCGTGCCCATACACAGCCACATTCAAGGGGACATTCTGCCGTGGTCTAGGGGTTTCGTAGAGCTGCCCTAAATGCATGTCTAAGGATCTCTCAGTTTGGCTTAGAGGGCCACATGGTAGGTTTGTTCACTAACTAGGTGTGTTGCCCTGAATAAATAAATTCTTTTATTATTTACGCCTGGTTTATTTACGCCTGGCTCTATTTACGCCTGGTTTTATTTATGCCTGGTTTTTGGCCAGACGGACTCAATTACATATTACGCCTCATTTTACGCCTGGTTTCTACATTCTTATCAAAACCACCTGTACGCCTGGTCACCATCAAAATTACGCCTGGTTTAGTTATCAATATTACGCCTGCTTTACGGGCGTCGCAGTTCGTACGGGCAGCACTTCTGTCCATCTTGATTTCTTCCCTAAGCGGGGTTTATATCAGGTTTTACAGTCTACCTCTGCCACTGATTCATTCGGAATCAGTATGCAACCTCACGTTTGTCGATTCAAACTACATCTTCAGACTTCAGTTTCTGTAATAGTTGCTCACACAATTGTACCTCTAGGAGGTCCTTCACTGGGCTACTCTGAGGTCACAGAGGTCTAGCTGGTTAGAATAAGTGTAACGCATTGTTTGTTTACACTCCCACCGCAGTCGGAGTTGGGTTTTTTCTTGTTTCCCACTTTGAGCTTATATCACTCCCCTTCTTAGTTTAGAATACTTAGAAGTTAAAGTGGCTCTTTTTGGCCTGTTTGACTTCTGTTCTCCGGCCCTCCTTTGAACTTTTCGGTTAATCTTAGATAGACTACCCTTTAGACTATCTTCTTTTAGCCTTGTGGCTCAGATTTAGTGAGCCCATTCTAGGAACTGAAGTGTCATCAGGCTCATGCTACTAAAGGGATCTCGTTTAACCCCTTCTGGGGATATTCCAGTAACAATCTGTTTGGTTTTGTCTGGGTGTATACCTAATGCAACTCCAATAAGGCTACTAAAGTCAGAGCCTTTATATTCTTAAAATTCACAAATTATTTGTTAGATTCTATCTTAAATAATTTTCACTGGGTCCAGTTCTTACTACCCAGTCAGTCATGGGGTTGTGCTGCTCTGCCAGTTAGCTGACTTGGCCTTGCCCAAGTCTGTAACTTTGGGCATACAAATCGGTTGCAGTTTTATTTATTATTTTGCTTATCTTGGTTTGTAAGCACTTCATACCACTATGTTCCAAAGGTCTTTGGTTTATACATATTGTATTGTTTCATAGTATTCTATGCTTCACACAGTTATCTGGTGTTCATAGTTACATTTACAGCTCAGTTATGAAGCTGTTATTTTAAGTATTGAATCAGGGGGTCGATACTTATTTAAATGATCTATGTAATACAAAATTTTTTCTGTTCCATGGATTAGCTTGAAATTGCCGATTATAATTTTAGATGGTGGTGGACTTATTGTCCTTGAACGAATTGAAGGACTTATGAGGTTGCCATATTCACCTTGTAACGTTCATCTGCCCATCTAAGAAGTTTTAGAGGCTCCTCCTACTGGCTGTATCGCCAGTCAGGATCCCAGATTACGCTATGGTGAGTGTAAGTTGCTTGGGTTCATGCTCTCGTCTGCTTTAATTTCTTGTAATTAGAGCAGATTTGAGCGTGCTTTGTTACTTGTTGTTCAGAGTTGTTCAAATCCCCTTTACATATTCGGGCACTCATAACAGGTTACATTGTACCACCCCAGCTCATTGTGTTAAAGTCGCAATTGTAATGTTGTCGTAAGCTATCTATAGACCAATATGAAAAATTTTGTTAATTTTAATATTTGTCTATTATACTTACGACAACATTAACTACCCACCCCTCCTTAATTTAGGACTTATTTGCGGAAAGAGGAAGTAACTCTGTGTGACTCTTGCTTGTACGGGTGTATTTGGCGGCGCCCTTGGTGCCGGGAGTCCCGGGAAGGGTATTTGGGGAAGTTTTTCCGTTCGTGGATTAAGGCAAGTTGAGTATCTTGCAATTGTAATGTTGTCGTAAGTATAATAGACAAATATTAAAATTAACAAAATTTTTCATATTTGTTCTTCCAATACCACCCAGCCCCAGGAAATGATAAAATTCAATCTTTCACAGCCACATGTAAGATAGATCTCTCAGGGTCGGAGCTATTGTGATAACTTTTTGCCTGTCACTCTGTCTGCCGTCCGCCAACAAATAAACTCATAATGGCAGAAAATATTTGTTTTCAATTTATTTTATTCAAAACAAACAAGTTAGTTATCATGAGGTTATTTTCCTTCTCTCCTTGCAAAATCACTACAAATTAAATACTTGACAAAGTTAAAGATATCTTCGACCTCTTAGTTTACGACCACTTAACGACAGTTGGCTAAATATATCAGTAAAACATTATAGATCATAAATATGATGTTAGCTAAAATAAAGAATTCAAACTGCAACAAAAACTACCGCGACTTTGATTAAATTTTGTTTATTTTCCATCTGATAACATCTGTGAATGTTTGACCTCATATTGTTTATTTCCAGTGAACGGCATGTGTTTCCGATCACTTTCTTTACTATAGTTTTTTCCCCCCGCCGAGATGCAGTATTTTCATACGGGAAATTGTATGCAAATTGTATGACCTAAATTCAACTGGCTGACAGCGCAAAGAAAAAAAATCATCAACTATTGTTTAATGTTTTTAATTGAGCAGGAAGAAACAAAGCCCTACTTAATTTCTATGAAAAATATGAGTACCCTCATCACCTTAAAATCTATATTTTTTAATACTGTGGAGTCTTTAAATTATTGTCTTCTGCTGTTTTCATAACTTGGCCGCCTGCTTGTCAAGAATTTAGGTCACGTGTCAAGTGGGAAATGTACTAACATAAAATTTAACACAAACACCGATATTTCATCATGTTTTATGCAGGTACCCTAGCCTTTGAAATAACCCGTTTATCATTTCCCATTTTACGATTAAATAAAACTTGTTGATATCTTATGAAAGGCAAAGGATTAATTCATCATTGGGTCATAAAATATTTTATTTTGTGTAAGTCTGCTTTAAAATGGGATGACTAGAACACCGGTAAAGTGATAAAATATCCACAAGAAAATTATCCATAGCCTTAAAAACTCTGTCTTATTTACAAGTTTTTTCTGTTGTTGTTTAGAACTATTCATTAAGCAGATGGTCATAAAAGTTGATGACAAAATTTGCACAATAAACATGCGCAGACGTAAATTCCGCCTGATGATCAGTCGAAATCACATGCGGTCGAAAACAGATAGAAAGACGATACCATTAACATCGTCCAAATCATATGGGCAGAAAAAAAAAAAGAAAAAAAAGAGAAAGAAAGTACCTACCTACCCTAATTTTTTCAACTGAGTAACCAGAAACATAGGTGTTTTTTTTCTGGCCTCATATGTATCGGGGAAACATCTTGTCTTCGCGATAATTCAAAAACGGCTGGCACTACACACTCAGAACTTGGCAGGAATATTTGTGTCATGGTGTAGTTGTGCACCTTCCCTTTTGGGTAGATTTGCATAAGAAATGTGGTTGCTATGGTAACAAAGCTTGTAAAAAAAAATCACTGAAAATTGCTCATCTTCACGATAAATCAAGAACAGCTTGCACTACAGACTCGAAACTTGGCAGGAATGTTTATGTCATGGTCAGGTTGTGCACCTCCTCTTTTGGGTAGATTTTCTTAAGAAATGTGGTTGCCATGGTAACAAAACTTGTAAGAAATCACTAAAAATTGCTTGTCTTCGCGATAACTCAAGAACAGCTTGCACTACAAACTCAAAACTTGTCGGGAATGTTTTTGTCATAGTGTAGTTGTGCGCCTCCCCTTTTGGTTAGATTCACTTAAGGAATGTGGTTGCCATGGTAACAAAACTTGTAAAAAACACACTAAATATTGCTTGTCTTTGCGATAACTCAAGAACAGCTGGCAGTAATGTGGTTGCCATGTAGTCCGACAGCAGTTGCCTTGCAAAAATGTCAACATAGCCTACCTCATCCGTAGAAGGTTTGACACTTGATCATGATAGAATAACACCCCAGGAATATTTCTAGCCGTGTTGTAGTCAGAAATTGTGGTAGCACTAAAAAGTTATTCAAGATGGCGTCCAAGATGGCCACCAAAATGTGATATACAGTTATAATAAATGTTTTGTTGCATAAGACTCGTACCAATAAAGATGTTCTTCTACAAATTTACAGGTATGTGTATCTTAGATAGACAATTTATCAGACACAAAATTTAATAATAAATGACAAAGTTCAAGGTCACAGAAAATGGTCAAAGGTCAAATTTGAGCTCTTTTAGAGTCTTCGTGTCTACTTGTTTTATTTTAAAACATACAACCAGAGATATGTTAAAGGTTTGACAGTTGATCGTGTTAGAGTAACATCCCAGGAATATTTCTATCGCTGTTGTAGTCATGAATTGTGGTAGCACTAAAAGGGTATTCAAGATGGCGTCCAAGATGGCCGCCAAAGTGTGATACAGTCATGATAATAGTTTTGTTGCATAACAGTTGTACCATTAAGGATATTATTATATACATTTACAAGTTTGTGTATCTTAGGCAGACAATTTATCTCATGCAAGATTTGGTAATATATGGCAAAGTTCAAGGTCACAGTCAACTTTTTTGTGTCTGTGTTTTCGTGGTTTATTTTAAAGCACACAGAGACCTGTAGAAGTTTTTACAGTGTGTCATGTTAAAGTAATATCCGAGGAATATTTCTAGCTCTGTTATAGTCATATACTGAGGTAGCACTAAACAGTTATTCAAGATGGCCACTATAATGCGATTTACAGTCAGAAATATACCACATACCTGTCCGATGCCATATAAAAGTCTGTATGTTGTAAAGGAGCTGTATATGGTATATAGAGCTTGACAAATATTTGTATACATCATGTTTCTATACTACATGTTTATGTCCTAGTCTCAGTTTGGAAACACAGTCAGGGGTCAAAAACATGGAATAATATTAGAGACAATTCTGCTGTTTAATCTATACAGATATAAGCACGACTCTTAATACTGCATGTACCGATGTGCGTTTTGATGAGAAATACAACCCAGTTTAGTAATATGAAGAAAAGGCTGAAGAGAAATGATGAGTTAAAGAGACATTAGACGATGACGATTGGTACTGTCTGCAATGCATTTTTCTATATTAGTGACTTAAAATAAGCCCTTTTGATATGATGTTTAAGGCTGTTTCATGTAGGTGATAGAGTTTAATTTAGTTTGATTCCTTTGACAAAACTGCCAGTATCTTATATCGTCTGCTGGATCCCTAACATTTTTGGAGACATATAAATACTGAAAAGGTGATCCCTTGGAAGCAACAAACGAAAATGCCTCCTAGCACCGGCTTAAGCGATATTCTACTTTAAAGCATCACAGAATGGGCTTGATGATCCCAAAGAATCAGTAAATAATAACACTACTGATTTGTGGTCGGGGCGACTTTTTACGACTGCGCTAAACAAACACTAGTGTGAATGTCAATTAAATACTGAAAAGGTGATCCCTTGGAAGATACAAACACAAACAAGGGAGAAAAGTAACAGACTCGGTTTTATTGAGTCTGTTCATGAGAGGTAATTATAAGATGCAACACCTCTCATGCCTCCTCCTAGCACCGGCTTAAGCGATATTCTACTTTAAAGTTCTCCGGCCATGTTTTGTTTCATGAACATGTTTATGTTTATTTAAATCGAAATCAATACACAAGAATAGATATTACAATTCACACATTGCAATATCTGTGAAAAGCAAGAATACATTTTATTTGATGATGTAGAAAACTTTGAACAGTTAAATTAATCCACAGGTAAATGTATTTATCAATTGTATGACAATAGTTGTGCAGCTATACAATTCAGATTTACCTCATTTTCCCGTGCAGTCATGCAGTGATAAAAGTAGTAACTACGTCATGCAAATAATACTTTTTTATTTTTACATACAACTTAGTAGCGGATTTACATATATGTTTTGCTCCGGGACTATCAAGAAATGTTCATATGATGTTTAAGAGTTAAATTTGTTAATTGATAATACTACAGAAAGGGTGGCCAATCATCTTTAAAGCAACACAGAATGGGCTTCTTTTTGCGTAGACTGAACAAAGCTGTTTTACCAAAAGTATATGTAACACTCCTCTTATAGTGTTAAATGAGCATTTCTATTCCAAACACTAAGTTATTATTATGATGTCAGTGCATTTGCCCATTTTATTACAGAAGGAAAATAAAAACGGTTCTCCATTAATTACTTCTCCTTCCAGTGGCACTTATCAAACATGGAGCCAACAATTTATGTAGTTTGTGCGTGTGGCAACACATTAGGTTTGGTAATACTGTGTTTAAAAGCTCCATTATACTGCATTAATTCCAGTTATCTAAAAAAAACTTGTTGTCTTGGTGTCTACAATTCCATTAATGCAGACTGAAGTCATTAATTGCGGAAACATAAGTAATAGATTGAGGAAACTGCGGATATGTCAATTAATCACTGAGGCTGAGGGGATGGACTGTAATTTGTATGATTGGTCCAGTAGTTTGATTGCCTCTGTCGCACCCAGGATGGTAAAGTGTGTATTTTTGAATTTCTCAGACTTTTCAGAGTTTATCAGCATAATGTATTTCCCCTAATAGTAGCGTCTCCCTAAATAGCTACACCCCCACCCAACCCTGCCTCTTAAAACCTTCAAAATTCTAAATATTTTTGATCTTTTTTATTAAAAAATCAATAAAAAATCATAATAATAAAAAAAATACATTCAATACATTTTTGATTATTTTGTATAACACTAATAAATTATTTTTTATGCACCCAAAGGGTGGCATATAGTAGTCACTGTCTGTCCGTTCGTCTCCGTTCGTCTGTACAATCGTGTCCGCTTCATAACTCTGACAATAAAGGACGGATTTTCAAAAAACGTCGCGCAATTGCTCACCACAACAAGACGACGTGTCACGCACAAAATCCAGGTCCGAGGATCCAAGATCAAGGTCGCACTTAGAGGTCAAAGGTTGTCCGTTCGTCTGTACTATCGTGTCGCTTCATAACTCTGACAATAATGGACAGATTTTCAAATAACTTCGCACAATTGCTCACCACAACAAGATGACGTGAGGCGCTTAAAATCCAGGTCCGTGGCTCCAAGGCCAAGGTCGCACTTAGAGGTCAAAGGTCAAAACAAAGTGCTTTCGGGTCCGGTTAATAACTCTGACATTCATGGACAGATTTTCAAATAACTTGACACAATTGCTCACCACAACTAGACGAAGTGTCGCGCACAAAACCCAGGTCCGTGGCCCCAAGGTCAAGGTCATATTTAGAGGTCCACGGTCAAAACAAAGTGCTTTCGTGTGCGATTAATAACTCTGACATTCATGGACAGATTTTCAAATAACTTGGCACAATTTTTCACCACAACTAGACGACATGTCACGCACAAAACCCAGGTCCGTGGCTCCAAGGTCAAGGTCACACTTAGAGGTCAAAATAAAGTTCTTTCATGTGCGGTTAGTAACTCTGACATTCATGGACAGATTTTCAAATTTCTTGGCACAATTGCTCGCCACAACTAGACGACGTGTCATGCACAAAACCCAGGTCCGTGGCTCCAAGGTCAAGGTCACATTTAGAGGTCAAAGGTCAAATTGTCTCCAGTCAATAACTCTGGCATTCCTAGACGGATATGCAAATAACTTGGCACAAATGTTCAGCACAACCAGACGACATGTTGCGCACAAAATCCAGGTCCGTCGCTCCAAGGTCAAGGTCACACTTAGAGGTCAAAGGTCAAATCATGTCCGGTCAATAACTATGGCATTTCTTGACGGATTTTCAAATTACTTGGCACAAGTGCTCACCACAATAAGACGATGTGTCGAGCACAAATCCAGGTCTGTGGCCCCAAGGTCAATGTCACACTTAGAGGTCAAAGGTCAAATTGTGTCAGACAATAACTATGGCATTCCTGGACAGATTTTCAAATAACGTGTTTTAATTATTATTTTTTTATTTTTTCATTATTTTTTTATTTTTTCATTTATTTCTTAATTTTTTTGTGTTTTTTTGTTGGGAATTTTCAATTAAATTATTTGTTTAATATTTTTTGTGATTTTATTTAGTTTTTTGTTTTTTAATAATATTTTTTTTTTTAATATTTTATTTGTTTGTGATTTTTTTTTTTTTTAAATTTTTTAGTTCATTTCTATGCGTGAAAGATTGGGATTTCTCAGTGCAAGAATATTTATAATCACTAAATATTAGTAACTAACTTAGAACACAATAATAACTAACGTTGCTAACTTAGAACACAATAATAACTAACGTTGCGACATTGAGTCGTGACGTCAACAAAGTGTTGCTGATTTCGACGTCATCCGCCGATAACGTTCAATAAAGCGATTATTTGTTTGCAAAAATGTAATTTAAAATGTAATAAGTAGATTATTTAACTGCTGGGATCGATTATTGGGTAATCCTTCACTTGATGGTAGACGTGCTTTGTTTTTGCACTCACTCGCGTGCGCTCGTTCGTGAAAAGAACCACACGCCTACCACTCGTGAAGGATTTCCCTATAATCAATACCGGCAGTTAAATAATCTCTATGTGAATTTTTTTTTTATAATTTTTTTTTTTTTTTTGAATTATTAAAAAATATATCTTTTGGTTTCATATTGCTCCAAGGTCACGGTCACACTTACAGGTCACTTCGGGGACATTTGTCACTTAATGTGACATTTCTTGTTTATGCATATAGTAGTCGCACAGTCCGTCAGTCCATCCAATTGTGTCCGGTCAATAACTTTGAAATTCCTAGACGGATTTTCAAATAACTTGGTGGCACAAGTGCTCACCACAACAAGACGACGTGTCACGCACAAAATCCAGGTCCCTGACTCCAAGGTCACATTTAGAGGTCAAAGATCAAAACGACTTACAGTAACATTTCTTGTGCAGTGCATTAGGGTGTATAGAATGATCGATAGTATCATTTTCTTGTTAAATTCGATTTTCTCAGCTCGCGTATTTTAGATTATTTTACAATTTTACAGGCTTGAAGATATATCATATTAGCATACGTTTTTGCAGCAGTGAAATAATTTGGTGCATTTTTCCAGCAAAACATATCACTTAGTATTACACCTGTCAGAAAAATTGTATTCTTTACTGATGGAATGAAGTGTACAAATCATACTGTCATAATAAACTGAGATATGAATATTTACTGCAGAGCTGCAGATAATTTTTGACTGCATTGAGTATTTACTCATTAGATTCAAAGTGAATGAGAAACAAGGAACTCGTTCACAGGAAGCACTTGCTATATAGAGTTCAATAACCAGTTTTTAGCTCTACTGATCAGAGATCAGCAGAGCTTATGCCGTGGTGCGTCTGTCCGTCTGTCTGTCCGTAAACTTTTTTTTGTAGCGACAACTCCTCTGAAACTACTGAATGGATTTTCATGAAACTTTACAGAAATGTTGCCCATGAAGTCTAGTTGATCCTAGCAAAAATTCATGTTGATGTGAAATCCAAGATGGCTGCCAAATCTAAAAATAGGTTTTTAAAAAACAAGTTTGTAGCGACTACTTCTTGAAAACTATAAGTGATATTGATATGGGACTTTTTCTAAAATGATCAGCATGACATGATGTTGGTCCTTGTCAAAAATCATTTTGATTCAACGTTAAACATGGCTGCCAAGCGGCCATCTTTGTTTACATAGAAATTATATAATGAAAACTGTGTAGCGACTACTCCTCTGAAACTACTTGACGGATTTTCATGAAACTCCACAGGAATGTTGCTTTTGATGTCTAATGATCCTAGCAAAATTTTAGGTCGGCCGGAAATTCAAGATGGCCGCCACAGACTAAAAATAAATTTTCAAAATACATAGTTTTGT
The DNA here is from genome assembly GCA_037043455.1 of Cyrtodaria siliqua. Taxonomy (NCBI): domain Eukaryota; kingdom Metazoa; phylum Mollusca; class Bivalvia; order Adapedonta; family Hiatellidae; genus Cyrtodaria; species Cyrtodaria siliqua. The sequence goes on from JAWPHD010016475.1 coordinate 42,668, forward strand.
AGCGACTTCTTCTCTTGAAAACTGTAAGTGATATTGATATGGGACTTTTTTCTAAAATGATCAGCATGACATGATGTTGGTCCTTGTCAAAAATTGTTTTGATTCAACGTTTAAACATTGCTGCCAGTAGGCCATCTTTGTTTATATAGAGTTATATAGTAAAAACTTGTAGCGACTACTCCTTGAAACTACTTGGCGGATTTTCATGACACTTTACAGGAATGTTGATCTTAATGTCTAATTGATCCTAGCAAAATTTCAGATCGGCCAGAAATTCAAGATGGCCGCCACAGCTAAAATAGATTTTTAAAAAAGAAGTTTGTATCGACTACATCTTGAAAACTATAAGTGATATTGATATGGACTTTTTGTAAAATGATAAGCATGACATGATGGTTATCAGAGTCAAACATTATTTGATTCGACGTTAAACATGGCTGCCAGTTGCCATCTTTTGTTTACATAGAGTTTATATTGAAAACTTGTAGCGACTACTCCTCTGAAACTACTTGACAGGATTTTCATGAAATTTTCACATGGAATGTTGCTCTTGATGTCTTATTGATCCTAGCAAAATTCATAGGTCGGCCGGAAATTCAAGATGGCCGCCACGGACTAAAAATAATTTTTCAAAAAAACAAGTCTGTAGCGACTACTTCCTGAAATCAAAATCAATCAGTAGAGCTTCAAGGTCATGTGACCTCTTGTTTTGGATATTTTCAGTATCATCAAAAACACTGGTTATTAAACTATATATTACATAATTTAAAATGATATTTTATAAATATTTCTAATGATTCACGCCTTTTTACACGAGAACGCCTAGTCGACGTTACGTCATACAAACAAAACAAGTGGAATCGGAATCTCTTCGTTAATTTCCGTAAATCGTTATTCCCTAGTGCAGAATCTGACGATGACGTCCGTAAAACAATCGGAACGTCATTTGGCGTTCCCGCCACTGACGGAAAAGGCCGAGCAATGTTCCGTACTGGGAAATATCTCCAACTGGGAGATATTTCCCAGTGGTGGGAGGGTATTTCCCAATAGAGCAAACCGAGCGATATAGCTTTTCTATTCCCAGTATTTCCTATACAAATCACAGACAATATGTAAATATAAATATATCATGCTTTCAATATGGATGTGGAATTACCCCAATACATTATAAAAGAACCAACTATTCTGACTGAATGAAGTTTATGACCTTAATATTAGACACATGCTTGGACAAATTTTTTCCCTTTTATTGATGGAATAAACTGTTCCACATGCACTATACATACAAATATAATTTTTAAAAGTTATGAGTTATTTTGTAGTAAGTTGATGAGTAATGATACTCACAATTTTAAAAAACTGGGTTTTTGCAAACAAAGTATGAGTAAAATACTCAAAACTCAGCTTCTCTACAACTCTGTTGCTGTTATAAAATAATTATAGGCAAAACTCAGAATGTAACCATCAAATAAGATAACTTGTCAACGTTTGACACTTCTAGCAATACAATGAAATCATGTGAACATTGGTGCAAAAAAAACATATTGAAAAAATTCACAGACTATCATAAGGACAATATTTTCAGATATACAACTAAAAGAGTAAATCCGAAACGAAATAGACGTATTTCTTTCATTTTGACGTTTTTACCCAAGTGATTCTATACTCCCTAATGCACTGCATGATAAAATGAGGCCAAATGTATGATGTTTTCATTATCTTTATAACCAGCATCAAACTATTCTTCTTGATCTTTTTGACCAGGAAACAATAGACTTTCTTTCATTTTAAATTTAGATGTTTTACCCAAGGTGATTCTATACTCCCTAATGCACTGTATGATAAATGAGGCACCAAATGTGGATGTTTCCATTATTTTTATAACCAGCATCACATCTATTCTTCTTGATCTTTTGGATTAATGCTCCAAAGTTGCTACAACATAAACTGTCTGTGAAGAAATAATACCATCTACTAATCTACAAGTTGTAATTTGAGATATTATTTATGTCTGCAGCTGAGCATTTTATTATATTTATTTTATGCATTGCCAGAATATAGAGCTTAATTACAGGAAATAATTCCCAAGTGAGAAAGATTCTTGCGATATAGAAACGAGTGCAACTTGCACACGAGTTTCTATATCGCAAGAATTTTTCTCACAGAAGTGAATTATTTGCGTATCATGACATCAATGTTAATTAAATTATATATTATATATTCTGTGGTGAATTTCTTTCCAGTCATTCTTTTGACACATGTATTTCCTTCTTCTGTCACACCTTTGGCGACAGCATGGAGTAATACATAAATATTGTGACGTCACTCGCGCTGTGTGACTTCACGTCTATGGCTGGGGTCAGGGGGCATTTCCAGCAATTTTTTGGTTGCATAGGCGTTTCAGGACACTTATTTCATCTAATTCAGAAAGTTTTTAACAGTTCTTCAACCTGCTAAGAAAGTAGTTCCTAAAATCTGGCCTACTGTGCTATCTTGCACACTAGGCGAGATAGCGCAGTAGAGGAAGAGATATGTTATAGATTTTTTCAAACTGGGAAATTTCTATAATTCATTGCTGAATATATAATTATAATAAGATAATAATTCTTGTTTTTTGTGTCAGAGAAGGTTGATGATGCCAAGTTCTGATTGGTAAATGGGTACATGACATATATCAATGGGTACATGACATTATAAATGGGTACATGACATTAAGCAATGGGTACATGACATTATACTGAGACTCTTCAGGGTATGGTGGTGAGTGGCTCCATGGTTAGGATAGTTAAAGTTGTTGCATTTAAAACCGTTCTCGCACTCTCACTGCTGCAGGTTCGTAATCCCACTTGGAGCTCGACTTGTCAAGTGAGAAAGTGTTGATACTTACGGATGACGGAATGTCCGGAACGTAAGTCACAACCACTGCAGGGATTTTTAAATAACTTGGCACAATTGATCACCATAACAAGACGATGTGTCACGCTCTAAACCCAGGTCTTCACGGTCAAGGTCACACTTGGAGGTCTAAAAGTCAAAATCTGTGTCCGGTCAAATAACTGGCATTCATGGCATTCAAGGCATTCAAAAAAAACTTTGTGGGCATATAGTTATCACACCAGTCCGGTTCTCGTCTCACTCCGTCCGTCCGTCCTCCGGATTCTGTCTGTCTATTCGTCATTCCGCAGTTAGTGTCCGGAACGTAACTTCACAACCCTGCAGGGATTTTTAAATAACTTGCACAAGATGATCACCATAACAAGACGATGTGTCCGCGCAAAACCCAGGTCCGTTCCTCAAAGGTCAAGGTCACACACTTGAAGTTCATAGGTCAAAAACAGGTACGTAATTTTGTGTCGGACCGTAACGTCACAACCCCCACAGGGATTTTTAAATAACTTGGCACAAGTGATCACCATAACAAGATGATGTGTCGCGCGCAAAACCCAGATCCGTACCTCAAAGGTCAAGGTTACACTTGAAGTTTATAGGTCAAAAACAGGTATTGTATATGTGTCGGACCACCGTAATGCACAACCCCTGCAGGGATTTTTAAATTACCTTGGCACAAGTGATCACCATAGCAAGACGATGTGTCTGTGCGCAAATCCTAGGCCGTACCCTCTAAGGTCAAGTCACTCTTGCAGTTCATCGGTCACAAAAACAGGTACGCAATTTCGTGTCCGGACCGTAACTCCTCAACATCTTGCAGGGATTTTTAAATAACAATGGCACAAAGTGATCACCATAACCAAGTCAATGTGTCGCGCGCAAAACCAAGGTCTCAAGGTCAAGGTCAACACATGGAGATCAAAAGTTTGTTTTTTACTTTGTTGGAAATAACCAAATGACCATGGAAAATATTTACAAACAGTTTTTTTGTTCATTCCTGCCACCGCAACTCCTCCTGCAGTTTTTCAGAGATTGGCTCCCAAACTTGGTAGACTTCTTTATAATGATGTGCAACTGTGTACACAACACATCTCTACCACAAACACCACTGAAGAACCAATGCTCCAAGGAGCAGTAATGAGACTTCTGTTTCTTCAATGGTCAACAAAGCTCAAATGAAACCTGTGTCTAGGCTTATTCAGCGCCGGTTTTCATCCTGACAATTTGTTTGCGCAACAATATGACCTATTTATGTGTTGACGACATGCCGTAAAAAACATTCATTCATTCATTCATTCTCATCCTACAAATGAAATGGTGATCAAAAATGGCAACTCGAGATTCTGCGAATAACTTATGTTAGCAATTGTCAGTATGTGCTGAAATCTCTTCTGGGAGTTGTTTTGCATAAACTCTGCAGAAAGCTGGTGAACTTGCTCACAATGTTGCAGTGATTTAATTAACAGCATGCATGAAATGCAAGAGAATTAGACTGCCTGGAGAGACATTTAAGAATACCCCTGTGTAATTGCCATGTTCAAACAAATTCCAAATTACACAAGTCTCTTTCACTGTTTTAGCTCTACTGGCCAAGGCCAGCAGAGCTTATGGGATGGCGAGTTGTCCGTCGTTCCGTCCGTACTGTCTGTCGTCCGTCTGTCCATTAACTTATACCTCGTTAAGACGATTAGGGCCTTTCATTTTTCATCCGAGCCTTACAACTTTAATATGATTGTTAATATCTAATGAACGCTCAGGGCAAGTTTCGATAATACCCGTCATAATCTGATCAGTAACAGAGTGAGTTATGGCCCTTGATGTGAGTTAAAAATATGCTAGATTTTGCTCGTTAAGAAGATAGGGCCTTCATTTTTCATCCGATATTTACCCAAACTTTTACTCTGTATTGCTAATGTCATAAAAAAGCCTCCAGATCGGACCAGTAACAGCGGGTAGTCTATGGCCCCCTTTGATTTCAGTTTAAATAATGCTATATTTTGCCTTCTTTAGTACGATTAGGCCATTCTTTTGTTCATCCGCCTGATCTTTACCAACTTTACAGATCGTTAATGTAATGGAAAGCTCGGACAAATTCGAAAACCAGCCATATTGGACCGGGTAACAGACGGAGTTATGGCCCTTGTATTTTTGGGTAAAAATGCATATATTTGCCTCGAGTTAATATAAGATATGGGGCTCTTCACTTTATCTAAACTTTACCAGATTTGTTTTTGATTTTTAGCTCTACTGGCCAGCAGAGCTTATGGGTTGCGAGTTGTTCGCTCGGCACTCGTCGGTTCGTCATTAACTTTTGTGCTCTAGTTAAGTACCGATAGGGCCTTCATTGTTCTTCTGATCCTTTACCAGATTTTTTATTATCCATTGAATAGCTTGGACAAGTGCGAAAACCAGCTAGTACGGACCCACTAACAGCGGAGTTATGGCCCTTGATTTTAGTTTAAAATCCCTTATTTTATGGCTTGTTATAGACGATAGGGCTCCTTCAATTTTTCATCCGATCTTTTACCAAACTTTACCAGGTTGTTATGACAATATAAAGCTCGGATTAAACTAGAAACCTAGACAGATTTGGACCGATAACAGAGGAGTTATGCCCTTTGATTCTGTTAAAAATGCTATATATTTGCTCTCAAGGACGAAAGGGCCTTCATTATTCATCCGATCTTTACTACTCAAACTTTACCAGATTGATTAATGTAATGTAAGCTCAAGATCAAGTTTGAGAAAAACAGCCAGATCGGTCCCAGGTAACAGCAGAGTTATGGCCCTTGATTAGTTAAAAATGCTACCTTTTTGCTCGTTAATACTGATATGCCTTCATTTTATCCATCCGATTTTACCAATCTTTACCAGATTTTTAATGTCAATAAAGCTTGTACAATGTTCGAAACCAGACAGTTCGTGACCTCAGTAACGGTGGAGTTATTGGCTCTTGATTTAGGTTAAAAATGCTATATTTTGCTCTTATAAGATCCAATGTCACTTGCTTCAATTGTGTTATTAAGAGCCATAGTAGCACAGTAGAGCAATACACAGGCCCTCTTGGGCTCTCTTGTTACACTTTAAAGGGAGCACAGCCAACACCTTGCTTTATGTTTCAGCCTCAAATTAATTTGAATGTTTACAGAAAGAAAATCCTTCTTTCAATCGTAGTTAAAGTGAATTTTAATACTGTGTGGATTAAAGGTGTTTTATTTATTGTCCTTACATGGTTAATGTGAAAAAAAATCAAATGCTGATTGGTTATTAGGAGGTATTTAATTATCCTATCAATACCTTGAACCATAACCCGTATATAAAACGTCATTTAATCTCCAGAAAAACAGGATAACTGTTAAAGACATTAATGTTATAAATGCCAGATGCAATGATTAATGTATCTTAAAGCAATGCTAGGTTCTAACAACACATTTAAATTATAAAATACGGATGAATGTTGTGTTTGTGCTAAGAAAAAATCGTTTATTTTGAGGAGTATTTTTCGCTTAAAAAATCAATCGACTACGTCAGGTCTATGATTATTAGTGTATATATTACATCAATTTGCCATTGTATCACCCGATTGTCCCCAGTCATTAATTGAAAACTACTCTTTGAAATTATTTAAATTTATTTTGTTAGTCTGTAGTTGAATGCTTGATTTTGTCTGTTGCGTCAGGGGGGCCCCGTTTGAGTTCCAGGGCAAAGATTAGGGCCGTAGGACCCGTTGGTGTGGTAGCAGAGGGGTAGAAGCTCCCAAATTCAATATTAATTTGATCATTTTATTTATGTTCACTGCTTATTAATAGGTCTATTCATCATGACCCCTGCTTGTTCCAGAGTGCCTGTAGTGATCTCGCTCAAACACCTAGAGCAGTGGCTAGAGAAAAACAATAAATGTGGCTGTAAGCCTAAATAGGTAGTGTCTACCTATAGAATTTGCAGCAACTATTGCAGTTCTGCAGGAGAGAAGGTTCATAGGGCCAGTTCTCCAATATTTATAATCTACGATCTTACATGGAGGATGATGCCTGGCATGTTC
>JAWPHD010016476.1:0-49596 GCA_037043455.1 Cyrtodaria siliqua
AAAACAACCCATGCAAACTGAGCAAAATATGGGTTGTTGAAGGGACACCCAGTCACCTTGTACATGTATAAAGCCTATTTTAAAAGAAGTTGATTTTATTAGATTTTGCGTATACAAATTCAATATTAGTGGAATGCCACCCCAGAACAATGTCGCAAACTCTTCAGTTAATGTTTTATTTTACCCAAATGAAATCATGAAATACCCAAATAAATACCGATGGGTAAATATCCAATTGATCAAAAAGCTGATCTGTAGCTCTGCTTTACATTGTCCGGCTGCTAATCAGTCATTTGCCCCAACACACCCCTTTGTCACATAAATGAAATGGTCTTAATGCATAGAAAGAACAGTCCATGATATATTATTATGTAGGGGTTTAAGGGTTAATAACTATGACATATATAATGGACTGTTCTTTGTTTGAATTAAGACCATTCCATTTATGTGACAAAGGGGTGTTTTGGGGCAAATGAATGATCAGCAGCTGGACATTGTAAACCCTGATCAGCTATTGTAGTCGCCCTTAGGTTAATTTTGAAATTGAAAGCTTTTTTCATCTACAATATACAGTCTATATTCATATTGTTAATCACAAGTTGATAACTTCCACAACACTTGCTAACATTGCAAACAACAACACACGTTTGTAGATAATAGAAGATTTGTCACTTGGCCTGAAATCAAACAAAAAACAGTTGAATTTGCTTGACAGTACTATGCTTTTTAAATGGCCTCCATATACCAATGCCATGGAAATGCAAAATCTGTTATAGCTTTTCAAGTAATTTTTGATACAAGGGTTTCATTTTGAGATTTAATTGCAATTTTCATGAACACAAACGGGTTAACAATATGGATACTGCACTGGAATGGTAAATGGCAAAAAAAAGGCCACTGGGAGTTTAAACCAGGTACTACAGTTCAACAAACCTCTATCCTATTGTCATCCAAAATGAAAAATCCCCGCCAGGCTATATCTTCTAACAAACTAGGTAGCAAGTTTAAACAAGAAATCGGTAGAATCGATGGATGCTTCCGGAATAAAGATGCACATGTAAAATACAATCGGATCTGGGTGAATTTGTTGGCGGATGGAAAATGTCGGATGAGTTGAGCTTATAAGCTTAATATATTTTTAAAAAAATGCAAAGTCCCGTAACTCCGCCCAATTCTGTTTTAACTAAAACATCCTGAAAGTGTGTGCTACTAGACATCATACTGATACTTCCTATACAGTTTCATGAAAATCGGATGAAAATGTAGTAGGAGTTAAGCGGACAAGAAAACTGGACCGACGGACATGGCGGCAACTATATGCCCCCCCACACTACCCCCTACCCCCACCCCACCCTCCCCCCCCCCCCCGTGTGACATTCAGTTTGAACTCTTTTTTTTTTTAATTATGTTTGTGCTAAGAAACACTTTTATCAAATAACGTCCCTCGTTAGCAGTGTCGAACACCCATTTAATATTCTATTGTATGACACACGTGTAATACAACCTGGAACGATTTTGATTGGTTGAGTTAAACCTGTAACACTACGCAAGTTTATTAGCTGAAAATATTTTATTTATTACAAATTCACCCAGATCTGAGTCATAAACTTATTATTTGTGACAGCTTATAAAAAATAATGCACTTTATACAAAACATTGTTGTTGGTTTGTTAAAAAGTTGGCGGACACTGCTATTTTGTAAAGAGGTAAAACACAAAACTCTTTTATATGCAACGTTATGTCACACATTTTATGACGTTTTGGCGCTAAAGTGTGTCTGACGTCGTGGCGGTTCTATGTCCATCTGAATTAATTTTTACTAATTTGATTGCAATGTTATGTGATAAAAAGGATCTTAAACTTGTTCCCATTCCATATAATATTTATGAAACTCGTTATGAATTATTTTTAATTTCAACTCGGCTCGTTAAAATTAAAATAATTCATAACTCGTTTCATAACTCTTATATGAAATGGGAACTCGTTTAAGATCCTCTATGTATTAGCTATATGGCTTAAGTATGTCTTGTTTTGACCATCATAAGACGCTTTACATACAGTAAGCAAAAGCTCTATTTTTAGGTTGAAAATAGTTTTCTGTTGATATTCTTTATGAAATTTTGCAATAATAAGGTAATTATATAGTTTAACTGCACAAACATGCTGAACATGTTTAAATATGATGCTGTAAACTTTTATTAAGGGTTCTATTAAATGTTATCAACCATGTGGTTCCATATCATCAGGGCTTCCACTAAGGTTCAAATTTAGGAAGTCTGAACTTCCTGCATTTATATCAAATTTGGAAGTTCATGGGGAAAATTTAGGAAGTTCCAGTGTTTGGGCATGGCATTCATACTCAGTCGAGTCAATGATTCCGCGTGGTGTTGGGGGTGGAGGGGATCTAAAGTGTTACAAAAAGGATATTTATAATAATAGATATGTTTATAAAAGAAAATATTTGATATCATTATATAAAAAAAATTGCCTTTGCGTGGCATACCCCACCCACAGGTTTTATACAATGAATTACATTTTGCAAACAGTTTTCAATTCATCCGTCCAGGAATGTATAAAAAACAACACACTATTTTTAAAATATGTTTTGTTTTTTTATACATTTGTTACCTGAATATGTTGAAGCTATGTATATAATAAACAAACAGATATACATTACAGTTCCATGTCACAGATAAGCCTCCCCCTTTAGCCAACCCGGACCGCCTTTTATTAAAATGTGCATTAATTATACAAAACGAATTTAATTGAATTTTATAGTTGCACCAACAGCTGTCATATGGCGACTTTCCAGCTTCCACTCGTGGAGGAAGACCCCAGGTGCCCCTCCGGGCAATTTTCGTGCACGTGCGGGCACCTGGGTACAACCACCGACATTCCGCAAGCCAGCTGGATAGCTTCCTCACATAAAGATTCCTATGTCCCTGAGGGATCGAACCTACAGTGGTGAGGAGCAAGTGATTTCAAGTCAGAGACTCTAACCACTTTGCCACGGACGCCCCTTATACAAAATGAAGGGTCACTGGGTGTGTTTATATATGCACACATACATACAACAATTATACACAGAGTTCAATCAATATCCTAAGCCTGTGTACTACATATCCTAGTTCAGTTGTACAAAACAATCAACGCAAACAAGCTACTTTAGCACAGTAACATTCAAAGAATCTGAAAAAAACAAAATGTTAATTTTCAAACAATTTTCTAATTTTAAAACTTGCGAATTTTGACACTGGCTATAGCATCTGCAGTAAATGAACATTAAAATATATTGTAAATTACAAATAACTAAAAAAATAATTATGAAACAATGCTGATGTCAAATTTTAATCTAAAGTAGATCTATAAACAAGTTTAATGAGCAGTCTCCACAAAAATGGCGAAAAAAAACGTTGCAGCTGTGTGGACTGTAAACAGAACTGTTCACCGCGAACGTACTGTAATAACTGTGAGATGCCCCCTAACACGATTTACACCAACTGTGTTGAGCTCTCACTCGACTAAGCACTTTGAAAATCAATTAAACCCTTGGTGAAATTGAAATCAGATATACAAGCAATAGAAACGGTAACCAAACTCGTATTTGCTTGCGAATAGAAAGTATATTTAAGCGGTAAACAAACACGCAATATACAGTGTATATACACACACAGTTGAGTTTTCATTCGACTAACATTCTGAAAATCAATTAAACCCTTGGTGAAATTGAAATCAGATATACAAGCAATAGAAACGGTAACCAAACTCGTATTTGCTTTCGAATAGAAAGTATATTTAAGCGGTAAATAAACACGCAATATACAGTGTATATACACAAACACATGATTTACTATAGGTGAATGTGATGGTTTGAATACCAGCTCTTTAAAGTAGAGAATATTGAAGATTGGTTAACTATTAGAATCGACTATTAGTGTTACCCAATTGAGTGTAGCTTAGTGTATTTATTACACAAAGAGATTATACGATTGCATGAAAATCTCGCCAGGTCAAGAACTGGAGAATTGTAATAACATAGCATACACACTCAAAGCGATTACAACACGCAGTAACTGCTACAATACAACAAATTGCAACACACTTACAATACACTGAAAACAGAGAATGTTCAGTAGGTGATTGTAACAGCATACACTACTCGATCGGCAGATGCCAACTTCTAGTATTCTGATACTAAATGAGTGTGAAAACGATCTAGCATATACATATAAAGAGTGGAAGTGAATATATATACTAATGCATAGACCACGGTGACACACGATACCACACAGTTTAACATATACTGGTAGAGAATACACATGTAAAATTCACAAGGGTGGATATACGTGTATAAGGGCTAAAACGCCAAATATTTAAGTAACACAACGGTGCCTCTTTATGGCAGCTGACGAAGGAATTTTTATTCCGAAAGATCTTTTGCATACAGGATATTGTTTTCCTGGTAAAGTAGACACTGTTGTCCTAGTTAAAACACTTTGTAAGAGATTTTAACATAACTTATCTGAAGTATTATACTGCCTCTGTGATTTGAACACCGGGAAGGTAGTCTGTATGGTTAATACAGATACAGCTCACATATTAGTATGACACATAATATAGCTGAATACACTATACATTGTTTAGAGATAATCGCCTACTCTAATTGTGAGCTTGGTGTGAGTACAGTATTAAGGATATACACATATGATTATCTGTTAAAATATACTGTAAAATGCAGAGAAAAACACTCGGGGTAAGATTCCCCCAATGGGATCTCGCCAACTGGGAAGGCGAACCCTTTGAGGTCAGTTGGGCCTTCTCCTTTGGCCAGATGCTTGCAAACCCCCTCAACACACAGTTGGTGTAAATCGTGTTAGGGGGCATCTCACAGTTATTACAGTACGTTCGCGTTGCACAGTTCTGTTTACAGTCCACACAGCTGCAACTATTTTTTTCGCCATTTTTGTGGAGACTGCTCATTAAACTTGTTTATAGATCTACTTTAGATTAAAATTTGACATCAGTATTGTTTCATAATTATTTTTTTAGTTATTTGTAATTTACAATAGATTTGAATGTTCATTTACTGCAGATGCTATAGCCAGTGTCAAAATTCGCAAGTTTTAAAATTAGAAAATTGTTTGAAAATTAACATTTTGTTTTTTCAGATTCTTTGAATGTTACTGTGCTAGAGTAGCTTGTTTGCGTTGATTTTTTTGTACAACTGAACTAGGATATGTAGTACACAGGCTTAGGATATTGATTGAACTCTGTGTATAATTGTTGTATGTATGTGTGCATATATAAACACACCCAGTGACCCTTCATTTTGTATAAGGGGCGTCCGTGGCAAAGTGGTTAGAGTCTCTGACTTGAAATCACTTGCTCCTCACCACTGTAGGTTCGATCCCTCAGGGACATAGGAATCTTTATGTGAGGAAGCTATCCAGCTGGCTTGCGGAATGTCGGTGGTTGTACCCAGGTGCCCGCACGTGCACGAAAATTGCCCGGAGGGGCACCTGGGGTCTTCCTCCACGAGTGGAAGCTGGAAAGTCGCCATATGACAGCTGTTGGTGCAACTATAAAATTCAATTCAATTCGTTTTGTATAATTAATGCACATTTTAATAAAAGGCGGTCCGGGTTGGCTAAAGGGGGAGGCTTATCTGTGACATGGAATTGTAATGTATATCTGTTTGTTTATTATATACATAGCTTCAACATATTCAGGTAACAAATGTATAAATAAACAAAACATTTTTTAAAAATAGTGTGTTGTTTTTTATACATTCCTGGACGGATGAATTGAAAACTGTTTGCAAAATGCAATTCATTGTATAAAACCTGTGGGTGGGGTATGCCACGCAAAGGCAATTTTTTTTATATAATGATATCAAATATTTTCTTTTATAAACATATCTATTATTATAAATATCCTTTTTTTAACACTTTAGATCCCCTCCACCCCAATACCACGCGGAATCATTGACTCGACTGAGTATGAATGCCATGCCCAAACACTGGAACTTCCTAAATTTTCCCCATGAACTTCCAAATTTGATATAAATGCAGGAAGTTCAGACTTCCTAAATTTGAACCTTAGTGGAAGCCCTGGTGATATGGAACCACATGGTTGATAACATTTAATAGAACCCTTAATAAAAGTTTACAGCATCATATTTAAACATGTTCAGCATGTTTGTGCAGTTAAACTATATAATTACCTCATTATTGCAAAATTTCATAAAGAATATCAACAGAAAACTATTTTCAACCCCAAAATAGAGCTTTTGCTAACTGTATGTAACGCGTCTTATGATGGTCAAAACAAGACATACTTAAGCCATATAGCTAATACATAGAGGATCTTAAACGATAGAACAAGTTTAAGATCCTTTTTATCACATAACATTGCAATCAAATTAGTAAAAATTAATTCCGATGGACATAGAACCGCCACGACGTCTGACACACTTTAGCGCCAAAACGTCATAAAATGTGTGACATAACGTTGCATATAAAAGAGTTTTGTGTTTTACCTCTTTACAAAATAGTAGTCTCCGCCAACTTTTTAACAAACCAACAACAATGTTTTGTATAAAGTGCATTATTTTTTATAAGCTGTCACAAATAATAAGTTTATGACTCAGATCTGGGTGAATTTGTAATAAATAAAATATGTTCAGCTAATAAACTTGCGTAGTGTTACAGGTTTAACTCAACCAATCAAAATCGTTCCAGGTTGTATTACACGTGTGTCATACAATAGAATATTAAATGGGTGTTCGACACTGCTAACGAGGGACGTTATTTGATAAAAGTGTTTCTTAGCACAAACATAATTTAAAAAAAAAAGAGTTCAAACTGAATGTCACACGGGGGGTGGGGGGGATAGGGGGTAGTGTGGGGGGCATATAGTTGCCGCCATGTCCGTCGGTCCAGTTTTCTTGTCCGCTTAACTCCTACTACATTTTCATCCGATTTTCATGAAACTGTATAGGAAGTATCAGAATGATGTCTAGTAGCACACACTTTCAGGATGTTTTAGTTAAAACAGAATTGGGCGGAGTTACGGGACTTTGCATTTTTTTAAAAATATATAAAGCTTATAAGCTCAACTCATCCGACATTTTCCATCCGCCAACAAATTCACGCAGATCCGATTGTATTTCACATGTGCATCTTTATTCCGGAAGCATCCATCGATTCTACCGATTTCTTGTTTAAACTTGCTACCTAGTTTGTTAGAAAATATAGCCTGGCGGGGATTTTTCATTTTGGATGACAATAGGATAGAGGTTTGTTGAACTGTAGTACCTGGTTTAAACTCCCAGTGGCCTTTTTTTTGCCATTTACCATTCCAGTGCAGTATCCATATTGTTAACCCGTTTGTGTTCATGAAAATTGCAATTAAATCTCAAAATGAAACCCTTGTATCAAAAATTACTTGAAAAGCTATAACAGATTTTGCATTTCCATGGCATTGGTATATGGAGGCCATTTAAAAAGCATAGTACTGTCAAGCAAATTCAACTGTTTTTTGTTTGATTTCAGGCCAAGTGACAAATCTTCTATTATCTACAAACGTGTTGTTTGCAATGTTAGCAAGTGTTGTGGAAGTTATCAACTTGTGATTAACAATATGAATATAGACTGTATATTGTAGATGAAAAAAGCTTTCAATTTCAAAATTAACCATTAACCCGCTAAGGGCGACTACAATAGCTGATCAGGGTTTACAACGTCCAGCTGCTGATCATTCATTTGCCCCAAAACACCCCTTTGTCACATAAATGGAATGGTCTTAATTCAAAGAAAGAACAGTCCATTAAATATGTCATAGTTATTAACCCTTAAACCCCTACATATAATATATCATGGACTGTTCTTTCTATGCATTAAGACCATTTCATTTATGTGACAAAGGGGTGTGTTGGGGCAAATGACTGATTAGCAGCCGGACAATGTAAAGCAGAGCTACAGATCAGCTTTTTGATCAAATGGATATTTACCCATCGGTATTTATTTGGGTATTTTATGATTTCATTTGGGTAAAATAAAACATTAACTGAACAGTTTGCGACATTGTTCTGGGGTGGCATTCCACTAATATTGAATTTGTATACGCAAAATCTAATAAAATCAACTTCTTTTAAAATAGGCTTTATACATGTACAAGGTGACTGGGTGTCCCTTCAACAACCCATATTTTGCTCAGTTTGCATGGGTTGTTTTATCATTTGACAACTTCGATTACTTTTTGGTACCCAGGGTTTTTATTGGGTATTTTGGCATTTTAATTGGGTATTTAAGCATCCAACCCCTTTAATTATTCAAATAATTAATATTATAAATAAATGATTGCAAATAATTACGTTGAAAACCAATGGGACACCATGAGTTTTGAATAAATGAAAGATTGCTGGGTGTCACTTTTACATGTTAGTGATGATGTTACCTAAACATCTTTTGTTCTTTTATTGCAGTAGGATGAGAATTCGATTGGAGATGTCACTTGTGTTGATGAAGATGGAGGGATATTTTCCATTTCCGGACAGTGGAGTCACCCCTGCAGCCCTATATATCTAAGTAAGTCCTATATACTAATACTGTCAGTAATTTGAAGGAATTCATTTTCTGTTTAATCTGGGGGGTTTTTGTGTTTTTTTATTTAAAACGTTTAGTAACCAGAACATACAAATGGAACAGTCTATTTAATCATTTTAGAATTATTATTTTTTTGAATTTTGTGATTCTTGGTTCCAAGAAACTCATTTATACTCAATGAGTGATACAAACAGTCTTAATCTGTTTCTCACAGCAATTAAAAAGCTCATTCAGTTCTGAGAACACACTGATTTGCATCATAATTTAGCATGACATGATTTTATAATATGATACCTTATCATCCCTTATTTTTTAATAGTTTTATCTTTATATATTTACATTAATTTTTAATTAATAACATACTTCATTTTTCACCAATTTTTGCGCACAATATGACCTATTTATGTGTCGACGTGCCGTAAAACACCATTAATTCATTCATAATACCAGGGTTTGATGTCATAATACCAAAGTGATGTCATGATAGAAACTACGAAATGAACATTCTGATTGGTTCATTGCAGTGATAAAAATTGGACCAATAAAACCAGTTAATTTAAAGCTCATTACATTCTCAGAACACACCGAGGTTTTACTGGACATTGAGTAATGAGGTTCTTGAAACCCAGAAACACAAAATTCTAATAATAAAATAATTCTAAAAATTAAGACTGTTGTGAATGAAAATGTTAAAGTAGTAAATTATATGCATTTTGTTTTAAATATGTTATACTGAAATTCCCTGAAACAGATACATTAAAGCTAATTTATTAAAGGGACACACAGCAATCTTGATTTTTTAAAACCCCACAAAGGGCCACAATATCCTTATAGTTTTTCTACTCGACTTGTAGATCTATTTGTTCAATCATTAAAAAGACACACTGGCAGAGACTTATCCTAAAGTTTTTATCAATCATGAAAATTGGCATCTCGATTTATTAATTCAGTACCATATTAACTTGAAACCTGCTTGCGTAAAAATTCAATTTTTACTTTTTCTTTGTTGTTCTTCCATAACGTTATGTTTAAATATATGTTTAAATATATTATTGGCACAATATAACCAGCAGTTATTAATATGCAAAACAATTTGCTGTATACTACTCTTATAATTAATATTAATGATTGAAAAAGTGCAAGTTATGTAGAAAAACGGGAAACAGGAGGCCGGGAGTTTTAAA
Organism: Cyrtodaria siliqua; assembly: GCA_037043455.1. Lineage (NCBI taxonomy): Eukaryota > Metazoa > Mollusca > Bivalvia > Adapedonta > Hiatellidae > Cyrtodaria > Cyrtodaria siliqua. The sequence goes on from JAWPHD010016476.1 coordinate 9,791, forward strand.
CGAATCAAGATTGCCGCGTGTCCCTTTTATTTAATTGTTTTATTTAAATGTTTTTTCTGTTTGTTATAACAGTAAATGTTTATTAATATGTCGCTGATGGTAAAGGACGCAAAATGTCAATCTTTTTTTTATCTTGCATGGTTAAAAGAAACCTGGTTAAAAGAAACAGTCTTTATCAGGTTTGTCATTCTCTTAAACACTAAAACCGCATGGACAGATTCAAGCTTTCAAAAGCATTTTTGGTGAAAATAAACCGTAATTGATGTATTTTGAGTGAAAATAAACCGTAATTGATGTGTGTCTCAAAACGCCTAAAGAAATTTATAATACTGTACTTGTTTTGAGACCAAAGTACATTTTTGTCGACCTGATCTAAAAAAAAAAAAAAAAAATCCTACATGTATATCTACTTAGATATCACAGGCAATAATTTCAAATTGCATCAAATACAGCGGTTGTTTATGCAGGCATTGTGTGATGTTTTAGAAACCCCACCAGAAATGTGGATGTAGTCATGCCGCAGTGATTTTGTTACCTGCGAGTCCTGCTTCTAGGACTCATAATACTTGCTAGGGACTCACAATCAAAACATATATGCTTCCACAGGACGAATAGAAATCGGACAAGATTTCTTCTGAAACAGATAACGTCCTCTCTCTGGTCATATCTAAGGGCGACTAAAACAGCCTTTGCAGCCAATGTAAACTCAGATCAGCCTGCGAGTAATTCGCAGGCTGATCAGGGTTTACACTGTCTGGCTGCTCATCAGTCATTTAACCAAAACACCCCTTTGTAGCATAAATTGAATGGTCCAAATTCAAAGAAAAGACAGTCCATTATACATTCATAGCAGGCTAAGGGTTAAAGGCAACCCAAGTTGAGAAAATATTCTCTTATATTTAAGTCAAACTGTTACATAGAAATGTACAAGTAGAAAATTACTGTTTTATTATCTTTTTTTTATTTTGATATTTTTTCAGTGTGGAGGCTGGTTGGAAGGTCAGAAGTTCTGGAATTGAACCATTTTCTTATCTACACTGTTGTAAAGAAAGAATGTATACCTTCACTTTGAAGTATAAATTGTTAGCTGAAGCTGGTAAGGGCATATAATTATAATATATATCTTTACTTTTTAAATGCCAGTAGGGAAGCAGAGCTACAGATAAGCTTTTTGATCAATCCGGTATTTACTCATCTGTATTTATTTAATTGGGTATTTCATGATTTCAGTTGGGTAAAATAAAAGAATAAAATTTTGCGACATTATTTCGGGGTGGCATTCCACTAATATTGTATACACAAAATCTATTAAAATCAACTTCTTTTACAATAGGCTTTATATACAAGGTTACTGGGTGTCCCATCAACAACCCATATAATGCTCAATTTACACTGGTTGTTGATATCATTTGACAAATTCGATTACTTTATTGATACACATGCTTTTTTTATATTTTAATTGGGTATTTTTGGCATTTTTAATCCTGCCTATCTGTCAGTCAAAGCTCTAACCTTAAACAGTTACGTTTTTCGTAACCTGTGACTGTTATTTAAAAAAGACCTAAAACTCGCATAGTAACCAGAATCCGTTACTACCACAAAGTCACTCCAGTTTTGATGCATTCTATCTTCTGGACAGGAATTTTCCTACATATATGACAATTTTCTCCAGGTAGGGTGATTATTCAACTTTACAACCATGCAATAAAATTCTATGAGAATCGATGAAAATCCAATGTGCAAGGCCTCTCAAGTTACCTACTGTTATGCAACAAAATTGATTAAAAATCATTTCGTAGACTCCAACATGATAATTAGTGTACAACTGCTAATTGGATCTTGATGAAGATGTATTTATCCTTAATAATAAGTATTCAGACATAAATAAACACAGCACATTTGGCAACTATTTCAATTCATTAGCAAATGATCTTGGTAACTGATTTAGGTTACAAATGATTACTAGAGAAAAGTAACTTCTACTCTAAACCAAAGAGAGATAATAATTTGGCATTTTAATAACTTCCAGCAGTTATAAAACTTGTAACTGTTTAAGGTTAGAGCTCTGACTGTCTGTAGCTCTGGGGAAGGGGAAGTATTACGTTGTGGCTATATAACTGTCCAAACAAAGGTCCACAACAATGTATTTATATGCCAAACTGGTCGGTGTTCTTGGTACAGGATTTCAAGTCATGGCTTTTTTTCTAAAAATTATGAAGACTCTCTAGCCTTGTCTTTTTGTGGGGAAAAACCCCGCGATTACTGTCTAATTTGTTTAAAAAAAGTATTGAAAGATAACTTGTTGAAAGCGATATTACTTGATAAATACATACATGTTTTTGTGGGATGAAGACGCTATAACATAAGGTATATTTTAGATAAACTTTCTTCTATAAATGTTTTCAAAACTAAACAATATTGAGAATATTGTTTGTATGGTGTTCTACGTCTTTTTCAACACATGCAAGGTTATATATGACGGTCGATTTTTGTGGTGGAGGCAGACCACCCACTTTTCCTGGGTAGAACCACAGGAACTGGTCACTTTTAATTTTTGCCTTCTATTATTATAATTGTATATATATAGACAATTATAATAATAGAAGGCAAAAATTAAAAGTGAACCACAGGAACTGGTCACTTTTAATTTTTGCCTTCTATTATTATAATTGTATGTATATAGACAGTTATAATAATAGAAGGCAAAAATTAAAAGTGTCCAGTTCCTGTGGGTAGAACCAGTACTGTACACCTCCCGCCATCCGTAAGAATCGCCACCTTGCTCACTTATAAGTCGAGTTTTAAATAAGATATGTTCAGTCTTCACGGAAAACATTTTGAGCTACTACTACTAGCCTATCAGCATGTTACTTGCAAATATTTACTAGCCCGAACACATCTCTAATGACACAAATTTTTTAAAGTGTAATTTCAGTGTTTTTTTAGACAAATATGTATATTATAATTATCACAGAAAGTTACATTTTCTATAGAATAATATCACAAATAATTAAATAAAATAAAGAACTTGATTGTTTTGACACTTTATTCTCAATCATTGGGTCGAAAAATTACGGGTTCTGTTTATTTTTGAGTCACTAATGTCTGCATTACTTTTTTTCTACTGGGTTATGCTCTTTCGAAATAACAAAGAAAGCTCATCGTACAGGTTACAAATTAGACCGGAAATGATCTTCAATTCATTATCAGTCGAGTTTACATCGCGGTATTGATTCATACTAAATATTGCTCCTTTGTAATTGTCCCCAACGTCGTTCGAAAATAGCAAAAAAAAATGAAAACCAGTCTGTTCTGAAATTGATTGTTGTTTCCGGCGATGTATAAACAAAATAAATCTACCTTTAAATTAGTTTACAAGCTGACTAATTTCGGGTCTGATTTCATTCCGAATCAGTTTGGTACTACATTTTCGTCTAATTTTAAACATGCCCGACAGGCATCTCAGATTGCAAAATTTACATTTTACTGACTGCGGGATTCGGGCTACCAGCTAATTTGGAAGACTATGTTTGTAAAATATATGCACCACTCGGTCTCCAATTTTTTGTTTGTTTGTTTAATTCAGGGGCCATAACTCCAAGTTTTCTGGAACAATTAGGCTGGCTATGGAACATGACCTAGATACTGTAATCATAATTGTGACTATAAATATTGTGACCAATTTTTAGCTCTATCAGCAGAGCTTATGCCGTACTTATGCGGTGTCCGTCGTCCGTCTGTTTGTGTTGTTTTTTTATCGACTACTCCTCTGAAACTACTGAATGGAATTTCATGAAACTTTACAGAAATGTTGCCAATGAAGTCTAGTTGATTTTAGCCAGGGCTGTCTTTTGGCTGTTTTTGGGGCCGTTATTCGGCCCCAGTCCCCCACCTGAAAAGTATCTTTTTTCCCCCCACCTCAGTGTCAAAATCCCCCACTTGAAAAAAATAAAAAAATAAAATTAAACTGAAAGACAGAAGGCTAGAATTTTAAGAGAACTAAGTGTTAATTGTGCTTGTGTTGAAGAAAGTAGAACAAAGTAAATGACATAACTGTCATTGGTACTTTTTGAACATAGTCTAACTCTTACAGCTAGTCAACATACATATTGTTCAAGTCTGTTTTGAACCCATTTATTGTTAAATGTATATTAGTTGGCATAAACAACAATAAAATTGTGTTATTGTATGCTTAAGTCCTTGCTTTATTTGTCTATTTAGTGTTAAAGATCTATTTAATCAGCATGATTTCATTTTATATTGATGATATCATAATGTGTTATGGATGTTTGAACTTTCATGCAAAATTCCCCCTTTTACTGAAATTGACGTGAAAATTCCCCCCTCTGAGGGACCCGGACCCATTCCCCCATGGTAGAAAGACAGCCCTGGTAGCAAAAATTCATGTTGACGTGAAATCCAAGATGATCGTTAAAGCTAAAAATATAACGACATATTTTCATGAAACTTCACAGGAATACTGATCTAGCTATCAAAAACTATCAGTAATTAAAGCTTCAAGCACATTGACCTCTTGTTTTTAATTGTGAACAAACTTGTGAAAAAATACCTAGCCGAATTTCGGCCCGTAGCCTGATAGCAGGAAGCAGGAAAAAAGTCCTGCTTGTAGTTGTCCATCATTAAAGGGGTTGATGCACTATTTTCACTTGAAAAAGCTGAAAGAATTATCAAAATGCCATGAAATACAAAGGAGATATGACCTATTTACAATTTGCAAAGAACATAAATGGAGGCGGCCATCTTTGAACGATGACGTCATCGCGCCATTTAACTATATAAGGCATATTGACAAAATACATTTTAAAGCAAAGAAAATCACTGCAAATTGATTAAAAATAAATATACAGATGTAAAATGTATAAATTGTATGATAATTTTTCATTTGCCGTAATGTTCTTTGCTTTAAATGACATTTTGTCAATATGCCATATATGGTAAAATGGCACGATCACGTCATCGTTCAAAGATGGCCGCCTCCATTTATGTTCTTTGCAAATTTTCAAAAGGTCATATCTCCTTTGTTTTTTCATGGCATTTTGACAATTCTTTCAGTTTTTTTCAAGTTTTTCAGAGCCATATTAAATAAATAGTGTTTGAAAATAGTGCATCAACCCCTTTAACTGATTTCCACCATATTTGTATAGCAAATAGAACGATACAGGACCTCTTGTGCATCTTGTTTCTCGTCTTCAAAATAAATTAATATGCGTCTAGAAAGTATTCAATTCCAAATAATTTAGCAGTAGATTTGTAGTAAAAAAATATCCATCAAATTACAGGATATAAATTACAGGATATTACACACATACTAAGGAGTTCCATCTAACAGTATTATTATTATCTTTTCCAGGACCGGTCCTGAGTTGCCAGTCTATGTTGAAAGATAATCCAACGTTGCCAGTCTATATTGCAAGTTATGGAAGCCAAGTTGTGTTTAACTGTACTTCATTGAAGATAAATAAAGTATTATAAAAAAACAACAAAAAAACATTTCTTCAGAATGTTTGTGTCGGGGTACATGCTTGGATTGCTTTGTTATCATTAGCTCTACTGATCATAGATCAGCAGCGCTTATGCCGTGGTGCGGTGTCCGTCGTCCGTCTGTCAATCCGTCCGTAAACTTTTTTTGTAGCGACTACTCCTCTGAAACTACTGAATGGATTTTCATGAAACTTTTACAGAAATGTTGCCCATGAAGTCTAGCTGATCCCATCAAAAATTCATGTTGATGTGAAATCCAAGAAATCTAAAAAATAGATTTTTAAAAAACAAGTTTCTAGCTACTACTTCTTGAAAACTCTAAGTGATATTGATATGGGACTTTTTCTAAAATGATCAGCATGACATGATGTTGGTCCTTGTCGAAAATCGTTTTGATTCAACGTTAAACATGGCTGCCATCTTTGTTTAAATAGAGTTATTTAGTAAAAACTCGAACTACTCGACGGATTTCCACGAAACTTCACAGGAATGTTGCTCTTGATGTCTAAATGATCCTAGCAACATTTCAGGTAGGTCGGAGGAAATTCAAGATGGCCGCCACAGCTAAAAATAGATTTTCAAAAAAAAGTTTTGTAGCGAGTACTTTTTGAAAACTATAAGTGATATTGATATTGGACTTTTTCTAAAATGATCAGCATGACATGATGTTGGTCCTTGTCGAAAATCGTTTTGATTCGATGTTAAACCTGGCTGTCAGCGGCCATCTTTATTTAGAGTTATCTAGTAAAAACTTGTAGCGACTACACCTCTGTTACTACTCGATGGATTTTCATGAAACTTCACAGGAATGTTGCTCTTGATGTCTAATTGATCCTAGCAAAATTTCAGGTCGGTCAGAATTTCAAGATGGCCACCGTAGCTAAAAATAGATTTTCAAAATACATTTTTAAAGCGACTACTTCTTGAAAACTATAAGTGATATTGATATGGGACTTTTCGAAAATGATCAGTATGACATGATGTTGATCCTTGTCAAAAATTATTTTGATTTGATGTTAAACATGCCAGCGGCCATCTTTGTTTACATAGAGTTATATAATGAAAACTTGTAGCGACTACTCCTCTGAAACTACTTGACGGATTTTCATGAAACTTCACAGGAATGTTGATCTAGCTATCAAAAACCTATCGGTAGAGCTTCAAGGTGATTGACCTCATGTTATTCATCAACTGCAAAAAAGTCCATGAATGTTATAATGAACATCATTAAAGAAACACATGGCAATTTTGATTTCTTCCAGTGTCTGGAATTATTATATTTAGATTATAATAAAATGATTTGACATTCGTGCGTTATTAAAGGTAAACATTGAATGAAATTAATACATCAATTAGTGATGTTCTTGTAAGATTGGCATGTGTCTCTTTAATATATACTAAGAGCTTATCCAGAGTATAGCACCATCTTGGTAGCAAAGTGGATAAGGCCTAGTGCCAGTACTATTGCTGCAGACCTCTGCATATGGGTTCATTCCCTGGCATAGGCATGTCTGATGATTAACTCCATCTCGTTTATCTCTGAGGTAGATGTCCCAATTTTACCTAACAGGATATAAAACATTTGATTTCATATCTCAGAATAAGCTACAGTTTAAAGGGACAGGAAAAACAAGTTGTCGGCTTTCAAATTTCAAGGTCACAACCTCCCCTATTAGTTATTTTTTTGTTAGAAGGTCAAAGGTAAGGGTTATATTGTCGGACAGCTCGACATAGTTGTCTCATGGCTTTTCGGTGTATTTGCGTGCCTCTGCCCGATCTTGTCCGGGCTATAACTTTGCCATGCGTAGAGGGATTTTGAAATAACTTGGCACACACGATCACCATAAGAGGATGATATGTCGCGCGCAACACCCAGGACTCTAGCTCAAAAGTCAAGGTCACATTTAGAGGTCATGCAGTTCGAACTTGTATGGGCTGTAACTTTGTCCTGCATTAATGGAATTACTTGGCAGAAATGATCACAATACCCAGGTCCCAGATCAAATGTCACACTTAGAGGTCATGCAGTCCATGCAGTCCGATCTTGTCCGGGCTGTAACTTTGTCATGCATAAAGGGATTTTGCAATTAGTCGAGCAGAAATGATCACAATACCAAGGCCTCCAGCTTACACAGTGTTCAGGGATATCCCATGGGCAACCACGTTGGTAAACGTTGGGTTACCTATGGCCACCGATGGTAATATTTGATACTACCTCAGCTGTAGAGTTGCGAGAAGATTGGTTATATCGGCGAACCGACGGTGAGAGTAACCTATGCGAGAACCCTGAACGCACCCACCGATCTACTTTCATGGCCAATCCAGAAGCGGATTCAGGTTTTGTGAATAGGTGCTGCGTAACTGCTGAAATAAATAAGCGTTACTTCTGAAATAAATAATTTACGAGAAAAACTCTGACATTGAACGTTTTTTGTGTGTTTTGTGTGTTTTTGAGGGGTCGCTTTTTTGTTGTAAGCTGACAACCATATTGGGACCACACTTCGTCATTGTTAAATTGGGTCAGCGCGACATCCATTATGGCGGCTATTGATATAAAAGGTCGAAACCTTATTAAAAAAAAAACTTCCAAGAACCACTGAACATAATTATATCGACATGTTTTCTTTATTAATGATTGCAACCCACAGGCTTGCATTGCGATAGTAAGGAAGGATATAGAGCATATGAGTTTAAGTATATGTTATAGTAAAGAGCCATTACTATATATACATAATAACACTATCTCTTCGTCTCTCTATATGTCTATTCTATCATAAATTAATGCAAGCCTTTGGGTATATGTTATAGTAAAGAGCCATTACTATATATACATAATAACACTATATCTTCGTCTGTCTATATGTCTATTCTATCATAAATTAATGCAAACCTTTGGCTATAGACTATACAGTTTGTTCAAATATAAGTATAACGTATAAAAAAAGAATATGCGCCTCCGTGGCCGGAACGTAAAGACGCTGATTTTTACACCATTATTCAGGGCAAATCACCAACTTTCCTGATTTTAGGGGATCTATGCTTGTATTGATTAGATAGTGGCCGAAAGATCGGGACTCTATTTTTAAAAAAATCGTTTCTTCAACAAAGTATACAGAAACTTTTAAGTCCTGCATCGATTGTGCACATTTTATTTAAAATCATACACAGATCTAATAACTAGGAGATAGGAAACTTCCGATCAACCAGTGTAGTAGCTAAACATCACGTGGTTACCCTTTCAAGTTACCAAGTGAAGTTTTCGAAGTTCTTATTTGCTCAAAGTATTTAGTATTGAAAATACCATAATAAACTTTACAGTTTCACATCTCTTTGTTATATGTCTGAACTTTTTTAATAACTGAACTAGAAGTCAGAGGCGGATCGAGGATTAGTGATATTAGTAATGGGTGGCATGTAACTTTTGAAATAAGTAATTGACGAGCAAAAACAAGTTTAGCACGCTGAGTTTGTTGTTGTTGTATTTTACGTGGTCATTTTACGAAACCATTTTTTTTTTGTGCAAGTTTGGGTTCTTCTTGCAAATCTGGTCTGGTTTTTGGAATGCATGTAGGCTACATATGTTCACACGTCTTGCGATGTTATGGAGGGTAAGATCACCAGACATATATCGTCATCTGGAAGCATTGTATTTTTATATAAAAGTACATCTAATATATAATGTAGTTGTACTTTATTTATATACGACATATAATGGATACTTGTTTTAAAATGTGACCCGTGGGAGTCTCCGTTTCATATAATAATGTTTACCTAATAGTTAACAAGAGCACACTATGATATCGGAAATTATGATTTCAAAATAGGAGGATGGGGTGGGGATAAAAGCGATAACACGATGGGGGTCAACATCTTTTTAAGCACGAGGTAGCATTCCCACACCCCTACACACACACACACACACACACACACACCACAACAAAAGGTGGAGGGTCTGCACAGGATGTATGGAGATGGGGATGTACGTCTTCTTCACATTTTCTTTCAAAACCTTCGCAGACCATTCTAACATTAAAGGCTTACGTCAACATGACCTGATGCGCAATATAAAATAGAGGCAATTCCAATTCCACAGCGATAATTAAATCATCAGTGGGTGGCAGTGCTTTTTTTGTTTTTTTGAAGTCTAAACAATCTTAGACCATGTTTACAATAACTTTGTTTTTCTTCATTCTTCCGAGGGGCGCAATATTTGTTGTTGAAAAGAGCACTTTTATTATGGATTTTTTTTCTTTGATGGGGATAGGTTTTTGAAGTGGTGACGGTGTGGATGTGGGGGCAGTAATCGGAACTGCGCACATCACACATAGTTCAGTTTTCGTGACTCAAGTTTAAACTGAGTTTCGTAAGTAGAATGTGCTTCAAACTCAGTCCTGCGGATTTTAGACACTTCCCCCCACCCCTCCCAAAAAAAATGCCTACCGACCTACCGTATTTTTTTTATAAAGCATAAAATAGGAAACAAAACCATTTCTTTTTTTGGGCCACGGCGGATGTTTACAATAAATTTGTTATTCTTCATTCTTCAGAGGGGTGCACTATTTGTTGTTGAAAGGAGCACTTTTATTATGATTTTTTTTTTGATTGGGATAGGTATTTGAAATGGTGACGGCGTGGGTGGGGGCAGTAATCGGAGCTTCGCACATTACATATAATTTAGTTTTCGTGACTCAAGTTTAAACTGAGTTTCGTTAAGTAGAATGCTTCAAACTCAGTCCTGCAGATTTTAGACACTTCCACTCCCCCCCCCCCCCGTACCCACCCACCCACCCCGCCCCCCCCCCCCCCCCCCGCCAAAAAAAAAATGCCTACCGACCTACCGTATTTTTTTTAGAGCATAAAATAGGAAACACAAACTTTTCTTTCGCCAAAAAAAAAAAGAAAGCGCTCGATACCGGTTTACGGCGGATGTATGGAGATGGTGAGGTGTTCTTATTTTTTTCTTTCATAATATTCGCTGGTCATGTCGAACATTAAAGGCTTAATTTGACATGACTTGGTTCAACAAAAAAAAGGCCGGTCTGCTGTGGGAGAAATAGAGAGGCAGTTCAAAATAGGGAGGCAGTTCAAAATAGGACAGCGGGATTAAATATTCAGTGGGTGGCATATGAAGACCTATGAAGAGCTTGTTTTTTTGTTGTTTTAAAGTCGAAACATTCTTAGGCCATTTGTTACAATATATAATTTTAAAAAAAATGAGGATCTCAGTATTTGAAAATAGTTGAAATGAGCCCTTTTTATTAATATATATATTATATTTTTATATTTTTTTTTTATATATTTTTTTTATATTTTTTATTTATTTCGGAGTTACGCAACTCAAACACACAATAGAATGTGCTGAAAACTCTATGTCTTGCGGATTATAGACTCATTCTGCATATAAATGAAGTGTACCCTGGATTTCCATTCATGTTTGCAACATATGCTTTTTATTTGGCGGTCTGGTGCACCGTAATTCCAAACTTCTTACATCGTACCTTCCGTAAAAATCCCCCACCCCCGACCCTGGATCCGCACTTCAATTTGTTAAACAGGGTTACTTCCCTTAGGTATTACGTCATAATCATCTGTAATAATAACGTTGAGAATACCCCTGTAGCGTGTTTGCGCCGAGTCAATATCGAATTGTTAGCTACGGAAAATACAAACTATGTTGATTATATAGCCTTTCTAGCCGCTTTAAAGATTGGATTCGGACACAAGATAAGTTGTTGAAATAGCGTGTTAACAGAACATATAACATTACATTCAGACATTAACATGCTAGTCTTTCGAAGTTGACTGAATTGACAACATCGGCGTAAAAATCGCTGTATTTTGCATGCTTGAAGCTCGATTTGAAAGCACTCAATAAATATTTTGATGTTTTCTTTGACTTATGACATTCTTTTCATTGGTATAAATAATTTGAAGTTGAGGATGTAGTGGCAATAATGTCTGCGTATAAAAGAATTTTGATTTTTTTTTCAATTTTTTAGGTCATTTCAAGCCAACAAAATGGCGGCTTTTCAGGGTTTTTTCAATGAGGTACTCCGTGGGGAACTATTTTCAACGTTGCTATTCAGTTGTCAAGTGAGTGGAGATGCGCAAGAAAATAACCACTTGCGTCCTGACTGGTCAGTAATGGTTATCGCATAAGCTACTATCCTTTGTAAAACGTTGTTGCTGCCTATTCTCCGGAATAAGATTTCAGCTTATTTTGAAATACGCTGTGTAATATTCTGAAGTCTATACCTCCCTTGCTATAAAGTTAAAATAATCCTGAATACGTTTGCCGATCGTGTCGGCGATCAACAAGATCTGTCAATTCGGACACTGCGGTTTAAGAATAAATACCTTATAGATCATCAAAATTTGTAAAGGATTATTAGCTCAGTTGGCAGAGCGGCAGTCCCATACAATTATGGATTATAAAGCGAGCGGGATGGGTTCGAATCTGAGCAGAACCCAATTTTTTTATGCAAAATGTTTGTTTAATTCATGCCCAATGGTCTTAAAAGGGGTACATCAGAATTTTTCTAGAAACAGCTTAAATTATAAAATTGTTCCAGTTTACGATAAAAAACACTATCAATCAAAACGTGAAGCTAGAACCATTTTGTTAATGCCTAAAGTTTCAGAACACCATATAGCTAGGGTGGACTCGCACGTAATATTCTAAAATTAACCCTGGTGCGTCACCTAGGATAGCACGTATTACTGTGCAGAATTAATTTCTTTGAAAATAAAAGATTTTATAGGCTCATTATGTTTTGGTCATGTAGAATAAAATATTAATATTTGTCAATTTTAAATCGGACACCTATAGACCCCCATAAAAGGCCTGATGTACTCCCTTTTAGACTTAAGTCGGAAAACAAATTGTGTGTGTGTGTGTGTGTGTGTGTGTGTGTGTGTTGAGAGTGGGGGGATTTTTTAAAAGATTTTTACGACTTTTATCTATGCGTCAATTTGGTAGAGGTAGAGGTAGACCTCATCTGTTTTGAAACAAACTCCTAGAACCACAGTCCTGCCGCGCGTTAGTGAGAAGCTGTCAAACATTATTCAATGCGCAAACGCGTAACAAGCGGGACTCGAACGTATGCCTGTAGCATTGAGAGATATACATTACACAACAAGAGTAGATCTAAACACAAATATGTTACCTTTTATTACAATTTTCAAATTACATGCAAAACTGATATATATTCTGTTAAGGCCAAAACACAACAAAGCAACACAAAAATGAAGGGGTAAAAGTTATTGTGTCGAGGGTAAACACGGCGATTCGGTTGGGTGACAGGAAACAAAATACTTTTTGTTTAGGCCTAAGGTAGTAAACGAAATTTACCGTGACTTTGGTGATTATTGTCAACAAACGATTTGCCGACTTAAAAAAAAAGACACGTAAAAATTACAATTAGTGATATGAATCGTGAAATTCTCAGTAGCATTCACATACATGGTTGAAAAATATAACAACGAAATAATTGTGTATGAACATCATGTTCACTCCGAGTTGTGAGATTAAATCACAACGGTATCCCGAGAACAGTGGTACTCCGAGTTGTGAGAATGAACTACAACGGTATCCCGAGACCAGTGGTATTCCGAGTTGTGAGAATAAATAACAACGGTATCCCGAGACCAGGGATACTCCGAGTTATGAGATTAAAATCAAATGAGCACAAAGATTTATAAGTTATGCTTTGTATATGTGTAGTCTGTATGTCTCTACTACAAGTTGTTTTGGCACACGGAAGCTTCAGGGAGTATTTGTCATTTTACAGTGACTTTCCATGTTTAAATTTGTATATTATAAATCTTTGTGCAGCGGGGGATATGGCTGTCTTTCAGCTACACTCTGACTACTGACTACACTCGTGTTCATTTGATTTTAATCATACTTGCATAGTAGGTCGATATCAATGCAAGGTTGTTTCCTATTTTAATTCAGCTATGTTGGTCAAAGGGTCTATGAATTATCTCCCCTTGAATTGGCAAAATTAGCTGTCTTGACCTTTTTGACGCTATATTTATTTCTAATGATTCAAACTTTGATAGGTGATGACCGGTGATGTTTTTTTGATTCACTTTAACACCTGTGAAGATGATGAAGCGTTTCGAAGATTAATTTTCATTATAACCAATCATTCCTTTTCTTCCCTTCTTTATTCCTGTATATACCTTACCTTATCTTGTTTTAATCGCCTTAGTTCCAGATACATTAAACAATGCATTGATGTATTATTACATGCAATGATGTATTGTTATTAAGAAGAGTTGACACATTTTCAGTCCATCCATGTCATGCGTGATTGGAAAGAAACCTTCCATTACATGGATGCACAAATCATAGTTCACCATGCTCTCAGTACCTTCGGTACTTTGATTTTAACAGTATATACCTTTCTTCGTTTTTATCCGATCTTTACCAACTTCTATACAATCTTAATTCCAATGAAAGTTTGGACAATTTTAAAAAAAACAGTCATATCTGACATTTGGCAATTTGTAGAGCATGGACGCTTTGTTTTATACTCGATTTCCACCAAATTGGTCGGATGATATTTTTCAATTCAAATAGAAATCATTAAAACGTCTTATGGACCATGACATTTACAATAGTAAATGCTGGCTTGGGACTTTTGTTTATACTAAATTAAGCTAGGTGTTAATCCTTGAAGGGAGAACATCAGGATTTTTCAAGAAACATCTTAAATTACAAAAATGTTCCATTTCATGATAAAACACTTATATCAATCAAAATATGATGTTGGAACCATTTTGCTAATGTCTAAATGTTGCATACACCATATAGCTATGACGGAATCTGACGTAAAATGTTGAAATTAACCCTGGTGCGTCACCTAGGATAGCACGTATTACTGTGCAGAATGAATTTCTTTGCAAATAAGGGGTCATTTTTAGGCTCATTCATTATGTTTAGGTCCTTTAGAATAGAACATATCATTATTTGTCAATTTTAAGTCGGACCCCTAAACCACCATTAAAAGCCCGATGTACCCCCTTTAAAGTCTACTGCATTCTGTTTTTGAAATTAATACTGAAAATGGGATCCCTTGGAAGCAAAAAAACACCAACAAAAGCTTGTAAATTGAAAGCTTGTACTGATAATGAACACTTTGTTAACTTTTTGTAGAAAAAACCCACATTATTTTGACTCTAATGAAATTCGTTTGTTTCCAGTATCAAGTGTTAATAGTTCTTCCTTTAGTATGAAGTCAGCATGGTGGGAGGATGACCAGACTTTTAAGCTGAAGTCTCTGGACACATCCACACATGGAAGTTATTTTTCTTGCGAAAATAAACAGTTTGGACTCTCTGTTGTATTAAATCAATTGTGAATATTTCCTTTTTGATAGGAGGCTGTGATTGGTTCTAACTTTGCAACACCGAAGTGTTGTGCTAATTGGATATGCTAAAGGGGTTATGCATATTTTCTTCAATGTCTCGCTTTTAGTATTATAAAAGTTTTCCCATTTCTTGTTTGATGTCGGTTAATCACAAGTATTGAAATAAAAAAGAAACGCATAATGGGTATTTCCGCTATATATTGTATGTTTAATATGCTACTGCTAATCGAACGGTACACGGCGACATTAGGCCTATCCTTTTGGAAAGAAGGTTTAAACTGCACCTAACACACCAATGGTTACCCCTGTCATTATCGAAAGAATGCGTATTTGGCTCAAGCAGTTAAGCAACTTAGGCTTTAAATGTTGCAATCTCTTAACATTAAACACAATACTGAAATGGCTTGACCTTTTCAAGCGAAACTTCAACAAATATATGAATTTCGTGTAACAAAGTATACTTAGGTTAAAAGGTCTACTACATGACAGAGTTGTCCTTTCTGTAATTAGTTGTAGCTCCTTTGTTTACAAACACGTTGAGATATATCTGGAATATTACGTGGAATTAGGTGTATATAATAGTATAGTGTAGGCATTTTCTGATTATGCGTTTCTTTTTCCTTTCAGTATATTATACAGATCTTTTGAATCTGTGTTACTCTTTAAAATTGGTACGATGTTATTTGGTTTTAAAGGGCCGTAGCCAGCCCTGACATTTAATCGAGGTAAATCCCTTTATATGGCGGTCCGGTGTTATGCACCCCGGCACTATCCTACACAAACACATGGGTTTTATTTAACATGTGATTTCCTGAGTTTTATTGCATTTCTCAGAAGAAAAAAACAACAGTTTTAAGCAAGACATGTTTTTGTCAATGATTGTTTATATATCGATATATGTAAATTATGTACATTCACATAAAGTCTACCAAGTGCCACAGCGTAACTACGGGGGTGTTTAACGGGGCATGGTAACTATATTGTATAGTTTATAAGCTTGTTTGTTGTATGCAAATGACTTAATTGCATCATACAATGGAACTGAATAAAAGTAGATATAAAAGTCGAACAGGAAATGTAGCATTCAAGGACCACAGTCAACAACAACAACAACAAAAACACAAAAAAAAAACACACTCACAGAAACAATCATTGCAAAGATGAATAAATATATATATGACATCACAAGCATAACAGGGTTGACAATAGGGCTACCGCCTTGGAACGGTCGGTGACAAAAAAGGCCGGTGGGTGTATAAAAGGAAGTAACAAGCAATTCGATGAATTGATATCCACCGCCGAATGATGTATTATCCGTGAGTGGAAGAAATGTGTTTGGATTTCTCTTTTAATTAGTAAATATCAAGCCCTTTGAGCCTTCATAAATTCGAATATTTACTAGATAGTGTTTTTGAAATTCATCACCGTAGTACATGTAGATTTGAAAAAAAGATGTACCATTTTAAGGCATTGACTTTTATAGTGGGACTAAAGGGCTGGACTGGGTGTAATATTAGCAGATGTGTATAATATAGTAATAAAAGTAATGTAATATACAAGAAATGTAGAATTGTATATCAATGATTACTTTTTAATTACCTGGCCATGTGATATTTATCAATCTGATTACTTCATCTCATTACTACGGCTACTATCAGATGATCTTGTTATTTCAGTGGGAGGGATGTATTTGGCTCAAGTTTGGCTAGCTTTGAAATAAATTAAACTTTCATTCATATAAACACTCAAACCAAGTTTGACATATGACCCAGGGGCAGAGCCAAATTTGATCCAGTGTCACCATTTGAACAAACTTGGAAGAGGAGCATAAGCTGAGTGTAAATACAAAATATTAAACTGTTGGCTCTTGTAGATTCAGCGAAGAAGATTTTTTAAGTTTTTCCCTTTATAAGTCTATGTAAAACATGTGACCCCTGGGTCATTTGAACAATACTGGTAGAGAATCCATAGCTGATGATAAATAAAAAAGACTAAACCTTTATCTCTTGTAGTTTCAGAGACGATTTTTGAAGTTCTTCCTTATAACTCTATGTAAAACTGATCCAACAAGGGCCTCTAAGCTCCCCATTAAAGAAAAAATTAACCCATGAACAAAGGCTTCTTATGAGAAAAAAAAAATTAAAAAATTAAAAAATTAGAATATATATACATGTATATAAATTAATGTAAATTAAAGATAACTCTATGTAAAACTGATCCAACAAGGGCCCCTAAGACCATAAAAAAATAATTACCTGGTTCTCAGGCCCGCCCGCATGTCTTTTTTTGGTGCCGCATTGCGGATTTTATCTCAAAAGTAATAAAATAAAAAAATGGAAATGCGCTACCGAAATTTCGAGAAAAAAGATCCACATCCAAGTTCGTTCCGGTTTTTACAGCAACTACCTCAGGGGAATCCCCTTGTGGGTAGACTGGTGCGCGGCCGACTATCTGCCGCTCTGCTCGCTAGCTTGTGAGTGTTGCAGTCGTACGGGTACAAATCTAGGAGAGTCAGACGCTTGAGACGCTTGGAACTAGTGGGTGCTACAGAACAGGCGATTTATTCAAGCGTCTAATCGACAAAGTCTCACAACAACATGCAATAATGGCGGTATCATCGAGTCGATTGAAGTTCATGCGTGATCTAATACAAATATACGGACTTATTGTGATTGAAAGAAGCATAAGTCGGGAAGAAATGATAAGGTAATGATCGACAATAGAGATGAGCTGATCCAACTGGTTATTGCACATGTATTTCGAGATATTTTGCATCAATACATGTATTGGAATTAAAGTTTGGATAAAAAAAAATCGCCCGCGTGTCTGTTGACCACTGTAAAATTGTAAAAAGAAATGCGCCCGCCCGCATCTCTTCTCAGAAAAGTGGCCTGAGAACCAGGTAATTAATCTGTTGTGGCCTAAGCTCCCAATTAAAAAAAAATGAACCCATGAACCAAGGTTCCTTATGAGAATTTTTTTTTTAAAATTTAACCCATGAACCAAAGTTTCTCATGAAAAAAAGGAAATAATTAAAAAAAAAAAAGAAGAAGAAAAATATGCCTCCTTTGATATTTGAACCCACGAACTGAATAATTCAAGGGGACATTTATCAATTTAAGGGCAATAACTCCGGCGTTACTAGGACGATTCCGAAATAAATTTGCCGTATTACATTCCACTATTGGGATAAACATTATAATGAAGTTTAATGAAAATCTAACGAGCAGAATTAAGCAATATTTAGCAATTAAAGGCAATAACTCCAGCGTTACTAGGACGATTCCGAAATAAATTTGCCGCTTCGCATTCCACTATTGGGATAAACATTATAATGAAGTTTAATAAAAATCAAACAAGCGGTTATCAAGATATGGCAGTGGACGGCAGTTTTTATCAATTAATGGGCAATTACTGGGGCGATTTCGGAAAAAAATAGCCGTGTCATCCCACTATCAGGATAAACATTATTGCCAAGTGTAATGAAAATCCAATTTGTAGTTATGAAGATATGGCTCCGGACGGACGGATGGACGGACGGACAACGCCAAATTAATATCCCTCCGCCTAAAAAAGTCAAACAGGAAATGCAGCTTTCACAGAACACAGTAAACCCAATAACATGCAAAAAGACACACATGAATGGCAATTTTAATAAGAAATAAAGGCATATTACGTCACAAACACAAAACGGGTTGACCAAAGGGCTATCGCATTGGAACGGTCAGTGGCATAAAATACCGCTGGGGGTTTAAACCAGGTTCTAGGGTGCACCAAATCTTACACTTATCCTACTGTCATCCCAATAAAACGGGACATTGTTAATAAAGAAATCTCCGCCATGAACTATTCTCTAACCAACAAGGCAGCAGTAATAGGTAATATAAGTAAAACACAAAGATGCTCGTGTATATATAAATACAAAAGACAATAGCCTAGAAAGCCACAAAGAAGGTACTCAATGACTTGGCAGAAGCCAGAGCAACAAGATAATAAACCCATTGAGGGCATGACATTACAAAATTGCAGACAAACATCAAACGTCACCGTCCTTTTGGGCTTTAGGTAGACCAGGTTCTAGGGTGTGCAAAGCTCACTCTTACCATATTGTCATCCCAATAAAACGGGACAGTGTAAATAAAGATATACACGCCAGGTTCTATTTTCTAACACACAAGGCAGCATTAATTGGCAATACAAGTATAACACCTATATGATCATGTATATATATAGATATACAAAACAAAAGCCTAGAAAGACCCAAAGCAAGTACTCGATGACTTGGCAGAAGTTAGTGCTACAAGAGAAAAAACCGTTAAGAGTACGACAAAACGAGATTTAAGACAAACATCAAACGCTGCCGTCTTTTGACGATTCAGGTTAACGTCATCATAGGGTCCTAACCATGCAGTGCGTTGCAAAAAAGATAGAGCCATGTTCTCTTTTAATAAAACTTTTAACAAGTTTAATAAAGATTATATGAAAGTGATTATGGCAAGGATCTTACGAAGTTTGTAAATCACTTCACCATAGTAGTGAGATTCATATAGTCCTTGTCGCAGAAGAGTTCTTAAATTACGTTTTATATTTTAAAAATAGATCAGGGTTACGACAATAACATTTTGCAAAGATTTTCAAAGTTTGTGTTAACGGTAGCTCTACTGCAGTAGCTTCTTAGTTATACACATATTACGAATATTTAAGTCCTCAAAACGACTACAAGCTCTAGAAAAACGATTAGTTGAGAAACATAGACCCCGTACGAAGTAGCTCGGGGAACATCTCCGTCTAAGTGGGATTAATATCGAAATTAAAATCTCCTCTTTTGTCGACGAATTTACTAATTATTTCACCATTTTCAATAGAGAGATGTAAATCAAGAAAAGAAGCGACCGCATCAGAAATGTTAGCTTTGTTGAGTCGAAGTTCTATTATTAGATAACTTTAACCATAGTAGAAAGGAAAGGATTGGTATTTGTATTATATTTGACTAAACTATGCATTGCTTTAGAATAATCTGAATGTATTTTATTTTCACTGATCATATCATTTATGCACCGAATACCTTTGTTGTACCAAGATTTATAACATTTTACTTCCCACTAGACTTGTAAAACAGTGGAATTGTTAAAAAGTCATGTTGAGTTTCCATTTTGTTTTTAAGGTCTATAATTGGCTTTGAGTACATCTTTCCAAAATGTTTTGTCTTTTTTTGCTTTAGTTGTTAAAATTGTAGATATTTTCAAGATGTAAAATGTTCTTTATGTTTATAGTTTGTTTTTCATGTGCTTCCAGTGTCCCTCTTTATTATTAGTCTTCTAATCCATGTTAACTTGAGTGCATTTATAAATTGATCGCCTGTAGTCCCTCTCACTGTATGTTTTGATTATGCTACTATTTTATTTTGGAGGACCATACAATAAACATTCATAAATATGTCGTTATCTTTTAATTGTCTGCTCATTTGTGTTTGGGATTATGATGAACAGAAGATTAAATATTGAGAGTAATATATAATATTTTACCAACTGGAGTTAAAAATCAGCTTTTCCCAAGTTTAATAAGATTTTATTTTATTTTTATAATTTTATCAATATAATTTATGGCGATGATTTTATCTAGGTCATCATCAGAAAAACAATAAAAAAAAAAAAACTAATAATTTATATTTTTGTTATGTCATGACAGTTTCCATTTTGTTTTTATCGAGTCTGAACTTTATTTTTTGTCCTTATCCACACCACTTGTGTTTTATCAAGTTTTATCACTACAAGACCTGACATTATAGCAAAATTGGAAACTTGATTAAGTGTTTCATTGAGCGAAGACGCTGACTTAGAGGTTACGTACAGGATAGTGCAAAATGTCCTCCCTCCATTTACTTTGAAATAAAACTGTGTTGGTTTAAACATATTTCATTTCAAAGATAACGCATTATACAAATGCTACATACAATAGGTAATGGATTTGAACGAAAGCAAGTAGAGATCCTTTCCATGGGGACAATGATTTATATGCATATCAATTTAAGTAGCGGTTAACTTAAATATGTTTTCAAAAAGTTATAAAAAAGTAAGAAAACATTTGAGAATAATCGAATTAAAAATATGCTAGAGAGAGAGAGAGAGAGAGACCTAAGAAGCAGTCCGAGGGACGGTCATAGTCCACTACCGAGTCTTGTGCAAAATTAACAATTCAGAAGCTGCACAGTTGTCGAAGGTTACTGTTTTGTCAACACAATAATTGCACAAATGTCAAACTGCTGTTAAAGGTTACTGTGTTTCTGTCAACACAATAACTGCAAACATTTCAAAGAAATAAAGTTGTTATTAGCCAGTTTGTTAATTCTGAAGTATTTGAAGAAACAGTTATCTTTGAATATACCCATATGAAAGGTTGAATGTAGCCATGTGAATGATCATGCAAGGAATGTTGAATACCTTACCATGTTTAGCTGCACAATTTGTGTTCCTGTGTTCTGAAGGTATCGTGACCTGGACTTTTGAGCTACGGACTACGGTCTCATTATGGTGAACATTTGTGCCAAGTTATTTCAAAATCCTACGATGCATGACAAAGTTACAGCCCGGACAAGCCTATTCTGACCTTTAACCTCCAAGTGTGACCTTGACCTTTGAGTTATTGACCTGGGTCTTGCACGCGATATGCCGTGTCATTATGGTGAACATTTGTGCCAACTTATTTCAAAATCCCACGATGCATGACAAAGTTTTAGCCCGGACAAGCGTATTTCTGACCTTTAACCTCCAACTGGGACCTTGACCTTTGAGCTACGTACCTGGATATTGCGCGCGACACACCGTCTTATTATGGTTAACATTTGTGCCAAGTTATTTAAAAATCCTACAATGCATGACAAAGTAACAGTCCGGACAAAAAACAGACTGATAGTTAACCTCCAACTGTGACGTTGACCTTTCAGCTACATGCCTGGATCTTGTGCGCGACACCGTCTCATTATGGTTAACATTTGTGCCAAGTTATTTCAAAATCCCACGATGCAAGACAAAAAAAAACAGACCGGTCCGGACCGGTAGGGACTTATAATTTGTGAATTAATTGTATATAAGGAAAATAGATAGTTTGGACACTTGTACACACTGGACACTACCCCTCGAGGACCGACTGGTCCACACATCGAGTTTGACAATGAATCCTGTCTCGTTAAACTACTCCCTAAATGTAAATTAAAATCTTTTGCTTGCTAAAATATACTTATGGACAGCTTCAACGATAGATGCATTTATTTCGTAAGACAGCGTTGAGGTGAAATTGAGTTTAACAGATCAGCGCGTATATGGTTGTAAACAGGGCAAACGTTGACTGTTTTCTACACGTGCAGACTTATGACATTCTTTTCATTGGTATAAATATTTCAAATTGAGGATGTAGTGGCAATAATGTCTGCGTATAAAAGAATTTCGATTTTTCTTATTTTTTTCCGGTCATTTCAAGCCAACAAAATGGCGGATTTTCAGGGGGTTTTCAAAGAGGTACTCGGTGGGGAACCATTTTCAACGTTGCTATACAGTTGTCAAGTGAGTAGAGATGCCCAAGGAAATAACTACTTGCGTCCTGACTGATAATGGTGAGTCAACTATGTTTTTGAGAAAAAGATGATAGTTTAGAGAACTACACTTAGTACACAGGCGTGCATTGAAACTTTGTTCGCGCCTGTTTCCTAGATAGTAATATTTAGGAATTTGGACAACATCCTGGTTTTAATGGTGCTTGAAAGAAACAATTGAAACTGCATTTCGAGTGTTCATATGCAATTCATTCCATTCGCGAGAGACAGAGGGAATCCATTCGCGAGAGACAGAGGGAATGAATGAGTTACCCTACATATTGATACGAAATACAGATTGGTACGAAAATCAAGTACCTGTAAGTCGTTGGCGTTTCTTAAGCAATACTTTGAGGTCGTGCTAACTAGAAGAGAGACTAAGGCAGAGAGATAGGGTGGCGTTCAGGGGCGTAGCTTGGCCTTTTTGACGGCATAGGCCCGCAGTTAAAGTTATTATGCTAGGGGGTTCCGGGGACATGCCCCCCCCCCACCACCCACCCCGATTTTGTTTATGTTAGAATGCATTAGGTGCGTGCTGACGTATATTTTAGACTTTAAGAAGGCCAAAGATAACGAAACAAATATATATGAAAATAATATTTTCTGGTTGCTACGCTGCCTATACAGCACCCAACCCCTCCCAACCCCCCTCACCCCCATCCCGATTTTTATTGCATTTTTTGAATTTTGAATTTTTCTATTTCTGAAAATTAGGCGTAGGCCCCCCCCCCCCCCCCCCCCCCCCCCCCCGGGCCTATGCAGAGCTACGCCAATGGCGTTATCTCAGAAACAATGTCAATTATGAAACAAGAAAAAGTAAGGGACCGATAATCGCGCCTTGGCGGACACCAACATGTATAGAGGTCCAACTGGATATCATTCCTGGAATGTCGCAATGTCCGACATTGGAAATTGATATTTTTTAAACTTGATCAGGTTCTTTGTATCAATGAAAAGCTCGAACAAGTTGAAAAAACACATGTATTGGATTAAACGACAGAGTCACGGCCCTTGTTTTAATGAAAAATGATTATACATGTACTTCAATTTGTCATTGATATTTATCAAATGTTATCAGTAAAAGCTCGGAATGGACATTATCCTATCTGAAACACTGTGAGTATGAAAAACACAATGTAATTACATTATTTTATTTATTGAATTTGTCATAATTTCCATTAAAATGACACATCTTCAGAAAAAGAGATTTTATATTATAATTTGATTAAGCTGGTTATTTCATTTCCCGCTGAAAGATACTATCCGATGATGTCTGTGCTTCCATGAATATGAGGACCATCAAGCACACTGAAAAATATAATAAAAACTTATAAGTATTATCTCGTGTATGACTGTTCAGTGCCAGTTGAGTGCGTGGTCCGGTGGTAGAGCGATGAACTGCAGATCGAAATTTGGTCGTGGGTTCGATCCTCGTCGTGGCCATGTTATTTATCCTTAAGCGAGATAATTAATCCACATTACTTAGAACTGGTTCTACCCAGGAAGCCATCGAGAGTGATTAATATAAGTTGCAAGAATTTGTTTCGCAATCGATGTAAAAGAAATGTGTCATAAGCAGTGTGTGTGTGTGTGTCTCGTTATCTCAATATTGGTAGAACAGGGAACCAGAGAGTATTGTTTACTACAGGTATGTAAAGAATAGGTATACAAATTAAACTTACATTTAATTAACACTATTGATAGTCTAGGGACACCAATTTACTCCTTTGAAAAGTAGAACAATAATGTTTTCTTCTTTGATTTTTTTTTCTAAATTTTTATTTTTAGAAATATTGATGCTTTAAAAACTGTTTCGTACAGCCAACAACAGGCAACATTTTACATCATAAGTACACCGTTTCTGAGCCTACTGACGACGAGGATATTGTGAGAGTCCAAACACTAACGACAGAATGTAAACGGTTTTAGCCAGCCAGGCTAGACCCCGAAGATGGAAAGTCAGATTATGAGTTACCAACTCGTGGTTCGTTTTGCTCTTAATCAATCACGTGGGGTTCTAATCACGGACGATATTGAACCCGTGAATGTACTCGACAGAGTAGAGCAGGATTCCCCAGATTCTTGTATATACTACCATCTCTGGGTTGGCTAAAAAAACAACATATTGTGTGTTATTTGTTGATGGGTCATTAACCTGGATAGAGTTTTGATATACAGCCTTTGTAGTGCACTTTTGCAGTTGTTTGGCGGGTTAAATTTCCTTAACATTATAACAAAACAACATGTTAAATAAAAAATATAAAAAAGAGTATATTGGTATAATAACAACAATAGATGTAGTCACTGTTATTTACTTTTATGAATGATGCATTGTATAGTATAATGAATATGTTATGAATGATTTGAAAAAGAAAAAGAAAATTAAAAAAATAAGACGTGTTTAAAGGTTTGTTGCATTCATAAGAGTTTAATATATGTTTTTCTTCGGGCATTTTGTGCTATGTGATTATGCAATTGCAGTTTTGCCATGAACGAAGATACAAATACTTGAAATGAACTAGTACCCTTTATTACTTCATATCTCAATAAGCTGTGTATAATTACAGTTGAAATTATATGTATACATGCCTTTTTTCCTTACCTTCTTTCACAGAGTGATTGCCCGTTCCACAAACACGTCACATCAGCCCATTTGTAGTGACCAGCATTCCAGAATACTACGCAGTCCTCATTAACGCCACCGTTTATATTATTGGGATCACCAGGTGCCCAATCAAATATTTCCACTTGCTCGTCAGTGTTATACCATACCCATTCGCCCTCTACAGTTTCGTCCGTC
This sequence comes from Cyrtodaria siliqua, assembly GCA_037043455.1. Classification (NCBI taxonomy): domain Eukaryota; kingdom Metazoa; phylum Mollusca; class Bivalvia; order Adapedonta; family Hiatellidae; genus Cyrtodaria; species Cyrtodaria siliqua. The sequence continues at coordinate 35,058 of JAWPHD010016476.1, forward strand.
ATACCTATCCAGTACGAAAGGTCAGCTGCAACATAAGGTGATAACAGTTTAGAACAAATGCTTTTAACAGCGAATTGGACATGAAGGTGTGCTTAAATAAGATATCGGGCCGATTTATAAAATAAGAAAAAATTACAAAATGTTTCTGTTCCCTTGGAAAATAGCAGATTTTAACTTGTGAGGGCCGTAAAATATCGCCCGACTACAAATCATTTGTGTTATTACTTACTGATCCTTTCATCAAGCCCAGTCACTGTGTCTTAAAGTAGAATACCGCTTAAGCCGGTGCTAGGGGTCGTGGGAGGTGTTGCTCATTACATTACGTCTCATGAACAGACTCGGTAAAACTTCGATATTCAGCAAATTTGATTTGAAGGTTTGTTTCAATTAGACCTCGAACAATTTCGACAAAGAGCAAGCTTTATGTATTTGCAACGGAGTTGTTATCCCTAAGTGTTGATAAATAAACGAAATTCAGCTTGTGAAATTTGCATTCAGTTTCCGATTTCCCCCAAATTGTATTTGAAAAAGAGTCTGAATGGAGAAATTTGGAACTCGTCGAACACGATAAATATATATATTTGTTTATTAAGTAAGATTGCAGTCTCGATTTGATTGATTTTATTAAGACTGCTCATGAACGGTAGTGAAAAATGCTAGCTAACGTCCACGTCCTCTAGCCTCGCGTTGATCAGAACTCTATATTAAAAATTTCAATAGTACGAACTTTTGAGCTATCCCAAAGTTGGTATGCATATGACGGTGATCATGGAACCTTCAATGTGGTATTTTTATACCATTCCATGGCCAGTGGCGTATGGTCCCAATTTTTAACAAAATGCTTTGCCTTAAAACGAGAAAACAATGGGCAAAATAAACAAAATTAAGAGAAGATGTTATGAAGCCTGTGTATCACAAGTAACAGTCAAAAGACTAAACTAAAAAGCATATCCTAAGCATGGTTAAACAATACTCAGAGCCTTTAAAGTCTGGCGTAGTGAATATTCGAAATTAAAGTAAGAAAATAAAGTATTTGAGAATGTACCAACGATATCTGTCAACGATCTCCAAAGTTCGAAATGAATAACAGTTCTGATTGAAGTTTAGTTTCAATAAAATCTCATGAGAGTTTGAATATGAACAACATAAATGCAAGTGTGCCTTCGAGTATGTTTAATAATATCCATCCTAAAGAACTTCAGCTCAACAAAGCTTTTATTTCTGATACTGTCTCTTGTTTGCTTGATTTACACCTCTCAACTGAAAATGGAATAATAATACAAAAAAATCACAATTTATGACAAGAGAGATGATTTCAATTTTGGCCTTTTTAATTATTCCCACTTGAGTGGGAAGTTTTCAAAGCAAGTTCTACCCTTTTACAGTTCGCCACTATGCTTTCCTCTTTAATTGTACGATGACCGGACAGGCTGTGGACCCTATGATGACGCCTACCTAAAGCCCACTGGGACGGTGGCGTTTGATGTTTGTATATGATCTTTCTTGTCGTGACTTTAATGGTTTATTCTCTTGTTGCTCTGGCTTCTGCCAATTAATTGAGTACCTTCATTGTGGCTTTCTAGGCTATTTTTTTTTGTATTATATTTACACGAGCATATTTGTGTTTTACTTATATTGCCTATTGATGCTGCCTTGTTGGTTAGAGATTAGATCATGGCGGGGATTTCTTTATTTACACTGTCCTGTTTTAATGGGATGACAGTAGGGTAAGTGTGAGGTTTGGTGCACCCTAGAACCGGTTTAAACCCCCAGTGGCCTACTTTGCCACTGACCGTTCCAAGGTGGTAGCACTATTGTCAACCCTTTTCTGTTTGTGATGTCGTTTGCATTGATTTTTACGTTTGCCTTCTTGTTTGTCTGTTTGCGTGTTTGTTTCTGTGTTTTGTGGTTGACTGTCCTCCTTGAATGCTACTTTCCCTGTCCGATCTTTTTATATTACTTTCTTATGGGGTCTGTATATTTCAACTTCTTCGCTTTCCTGGCGATTGTGAAGACTTTGAAATTTGTAACCTTTGTATACCTTAAGATCTACTCCATCAGGGATACCGTTACCATAAACTTCGAAAACCTATTATTATCGCAGCGTTGATCCATTTTTAAAATATAAAAAGTAATTTAAGAACTATTCTCCGACAACCTGACTTTTATGGTGACGAGTTTTACAAACTTCGAAAGAAGTGATCATGGTACTGTTCATACACTCATACACTTTTTCTTAAATTAGTTAGAAGGTTTATCAAATGAGGTTATGATCCTAACATTTTACAACGCACTGCATGTTTAGTGGTTGACACATTTACAGTTCGCCACTATGCTTTCCTCTTTGATTATGCGATGATCGAACAGACTGTGGACCCTACGATGACTTCTACCTACATTCTGAAAGAGATGGTAACTTTAAATGTTTGTCTTTAATCTTGTCTTGCCGTGCCTTTAATGGTTTATTCTCTACTTGCTCTGGGCTCTGAAAACTTGCTTTGTGGCTTTGTAGGCTTTTGTTTTTATATTCATTTATGCATGAGCAACTTTGTGTTTTATTTATATTGCCTATTAATGTACCTACTTGGGGTCGGGTGGTGGTGGGGAGTGTGTGTGTGGGGTGGCGGATATTTACACTATTATGTTTAATTGGGATGACAAAGGTTTAGTGTATCCTTGAACCTGGTTAATCCCCCACCCACCCCCAGCAGCCTTTTTGGCCACTGACCGTTCCAAGGCGGTGCCCCTGTTGTCAATAAGTACTGAAAAGTTGATCCATTGAAAGCAACAAACGCAAAAAAGAGATAAAAGTAGCAGAATCGCTTTTATTGAGTCTGTTCATGAGAGCTAATGTAAAGTGCCATATCGCTCCTAGCACCGGCTTAAGCGATATTCTACTTTAAAGCCACAAAGATTGGGCTTGATGATCTCATAAGACCAGTAAGTTATAACACTTCTGATCTGTAGCCGTTTATATTGGTTGTGTTGCATTCTTTGCTTCTATCTATCGCTGTAATTGCACGCGTAATTGTGGTTGACTGTGTTCTGTGAATGCTACATTTACTATTTTACTTATATTGCTTATTACAGTTGCCTGGTGTGTTAGAGGGTGTAGGCTGTCGGGGATATTTAGTGGTAATCCATTTACAGTTCGCCACCATGCTTTCCTCTTTGATTGTGCAATGACCGGACCGATTGTGGACCTTATGATGACATCTACCTGAAGCGTACGGGAGCGTATGATTTTTGTCTTAAATCTCGTTTTATCATGCCCTTAACGGTGTGTTCTCTTCTGACAAGTCACTGAGTACTTGCTTTGTGGCTTTCTAAGCTTTTGTTCTTTTTATATTCATATATACATGATCATGTATGTGTTATACTTGTACTGCCTATAAATGCTGCCATGTTTGTTAGAAAATAGCACCTGAAGGGTATAACTTTATTTACACTGTCTCGTTTAATTGGATTACAGTAGGGAAAGAGTGAGGTTTGGTGCACCCTTAAACCTAGTTTAAACCCTCTGCTGCATCCACATAATTATGTTTGTGGTGTCAAACAGACTTTTCTGATGTCCGTCGAGCTGAAATTATATCACTCGTGACTCTTTTATATTCATGAGTTTGTACAATTTAGTATATCGTTTACATCTTTAAAGCCATCCTTTGCTTATTTTAACCCATAACGTAGATGATCCAGCTTTTATATCGAGAGTAAGTTTGTACTTTTACCACCAAATTCATGTAAGTTGTCTTGATTTACTTATGCGTTCATTGAATCAACTGATTTTAAAAACATGTTCCCTCTTTTGTCATGCTAAATTTTTAACGTGTGTTGCGTAAATGACCCGTTGGCCCTGCTACCTATCTGTGGCATTCATAAACGCAGTTATAAAAGGGCACAAGACAACCGTGTATTAGTTTTCGTGGTATGTAAGCCTCACCATGCTTTAAGAAAAGTCTTCAATTGTAGATTAATGTGTATATACTTTCAAAATCTATTATAGAACACGCAGATGTCAAAATACCCTTCCAAAAACCTAATTTTTAGCATGTTTTGTTTTGTGCGTAATATTTTCCTTAATTATTAGAACTGACAAGGTATAAGGACCCTATTTGGAAATAATCCAATCTGGCTTTATTAGCCATTCTTAGGCCAAGATACTTTTCCTATTTCGGCATAGTTCAAACGTTTTATTCTCTAATTGGTCAGTTTATTTATTTATGATAGACTTTCAAATCTCAATACTTTATGATATTCAAAACTATGATACATGATGCATTGTGCTTGTGAAGCAGTCAATGACATGATAGTAGTATTATATGGATATGTTGCGTAATCTCCTAAGTTGTAAGCTGATAACTCATATTTAAATAGTAATCTGTATGTATCAGGTATAAAGTCCTGATACTTCAAATATCTCAATGATCTATTGAACATTATTTGTTTTGATACATACGTGCACTTTTTGGCAATCTCTATAATTGTGAAAAAACGTGCAAATTTCAGGTTCAATTAACGTAACTCCTAGATGTCTGTCAGAATATAAGGAAGTAAATTCTGTTTAACGCAAAACAAAGTGGCGCCACGCACACGGTAATTGATCTGGGACAATGTCATTTTCAACACATGTAAGGTTATATATGACGTACGACGGTCGATTTGCTTTATGGTGGAGGCAGACCACCCAACTTTCCTGGGTAGAACCAGTACTGTAAACCCCCTGCCACGCCAGGGACAATATAAACCCGCTGTAACCCGCTGGAAATATTTTATTTCTTAAATATATTTGTCATAAATAATACCAAGATGAGTATATTTATCGCTTAACGTCCAGCGTCTGTTGGTTCTTTTAACATAGAAACAGTACACTGACGTATCTGAAGGATTGTATTCGAATCGCCACTCCATAGCATAGATGTTAGACATACGTAACATAATTATCATTAAGGCCGTTTTTAGGAAATGAGACCAATACATGTCATTTGCTATACTGTAGGTGAACCAGCCGTTAAATTAAACATGCACAAACCATAATCGCTTTGTTCCAGCTATAAGAAAGCCGTCTATGAGTAATAAGTGCACTATAGCTGAGCTTTTACCACATTGTCTGGTACCCTGAAAACCACAAAGCACTCAAAAATACAACGTTGATTCCTTATAGAACTATTCATGTTGTAGAAAATATCAAAAAAAGCTATGCAATAATGGACATCTATATCTGTTTCGTTAAAAAAACTAACCTTCCAAATAATGGCAAAACTATACTTCAGTACCGTTTATCAAAACTCTAGCCAGGTGTTCAGAGCATATAATAATGTATATATGCCGATTACAATTAATAGTTTCATTCACGGGTTCTTGAAATACTCTTAACTCTTAATAAGACTCTCCAGTTTTAGGGTTTGGCCTGGCTGGTTGATTAAGCCAATTATATTGTGTTTATAGAGTTGGTATTCTCAAAATTTGTAAATATTTATATACCTCGTCGTCAGTAGGTTCAAAAACGGTGTACATATTGTAGTGCCTCGCTATTTTGCATTCTACTTTCGTTTTCACGATTTGAGGTTAGATCGATATTTTAGATTGATATTTGTAATTTTTTAACATAATGATGACGCTTTCAGTCTAATTTATCATCTCGACTAGATTCTATAAAGTTACCTTTTTGTAACGAGTGTATTCAGTCCCAAATTCTAGTTGTTTATTCTTATCGCGTGTTGTTTTGAATATGCTTCCGGTAACCATTTTGAATGTTTATGTCCGATGCATTGTGGGTTGTTTTCTATAGATTAAATCGAGTTGTAAATACTTTTGAAACACTCATTTCACATTTATTTAAGGTCAGATTGTTTATCCAATGTAATTGTTTTATGTAAAAATCATTCATTTATTAATATTATTTATTTTATATAGTTTAATAGTAGAATACGTTGTAGTTTCAGTCTTTAGTTAGGCTAGTAGGAAAAGCGCATATATTTCATTGAGCGGTTTTGTGCGACTTTGACGTTGCGCGGTTTATTATGTATTTCGTTAGGCAATGCTTGTGCGGCGTTCTTCGCACATGCAATTCTTGTGCGGCGCACAGTTTTAGGGATATTTAGTATTTAAGGAAAGGTCAACTGCACACAAGGACTCCGACCTCCATTGATTTTCCAGCATCCTTGATTCATTTACTCATTGGTAATTTGTTTATCTAATATCTACTGATAGGGAGCATTTATTTAGAATTTGTTTATAATAATAAGTACTAAAAGACACTTAGTCTGTTTTAAAGAGAGCATCTTTTATTTATCATAGTTTGAAGTAACTAAAGGGACACTTTGAATATTACACTTTAATCTAAGTCATTTGATAAGATCTACTAGATTCACTATTTCATAATCTGTTGAGTATTATATCTAGTGAAGTATTGTTACATTCGTTATATATTATATTAACTTGTTGATGATATTGATATTTAGCATTTCCTAAAGAGAGTATTAAAAGAAGGAAACGTTCACACGAGTAGTTCAGTTATTTATCTTCCTTGTTATTTTAATATGAAATAGTTTTTTTTTATAGCGTTTTATTTATTTACAAGTATGCTATCGGAGTCCATTTTATTTAAACTTTAACGAGGCTACGGCGACAATGTGCTGGTACGCTACCACTTGAACCACCAGCACGTTACAATATCTTGTAAAATCTGCCTGCTTTGGCGGGACAGTAACGTTAAGTTTAACAAAAATACCTTCATGCTACAAGCGATCAAAGGCTTGCCTAGCGTCTTGAAAACAAGCATAAACTTCACTATTATTTTATTTACCATACAGAATACATTCTGTTAGAGTAAAGAATGCCATTGTAATCCCTCAACTGTTACTAAAATACCCCCACCCCATTGCGCACTTATAGTTGACAATATTTTCCACTTGGTTCGATCGGTGTCAGTATAATGTGACTGGTGGGTTATCATACATCTGTCTATTTTGGTATTTGAGTGTGACAGCGCTATAAAGTTGAGCACAGAGAGCATTGCTGAAAGTAAACACCGTCGCGATAGAACTGAAAGAACATACATACCTGGTAATAAGGCCATTTCATCCTTCAAGAATTGGTTTTCAGATGTACTGTCAACTTTTACTAAATGAGAACCATGTTGTTCGCAGTAGTGCTAGGAAGAAAAGCAAAATGAAATCATATTAGTAGGTATCTATGTATTGCGAACAAAAGACAAAACCTACAGGCAAATTGCGACGGGGTAGGTGGCCGTGGTTGTCTTTTTGGGCGCCTGATATAAGCCACAAATAAGGACACATATGAATATATTTCCTCAGTTAAAAGGAAAATACTAAATATAATGACATATCGAGTCCAGAGGTATATTAAACATGTCTGTATACACATACATATAATTATACTTCAGTATTGTAGAATTAAGGATTCCGCTTTCCATAAAAGATAAGTCGCACCAATATGATAACATGAATTGAGTATTCAACGGAGATAACGAATATATTGAGATACTGACCTTAATACTGACCTCACATCATCAACAGTCATTGGGTGCGTTCAGGGTTCTTCCATTGGCAACAACGTCGGTTTACTTTTTTGGTAACAACGAGGCAACAGATACTACCTCAGGTGTAGAGTCGCGGGCAGACTGGTTACCAATGTTCTAACTATCGGCGAACCAACGGATACCGATGGGAGAACCCTGAACGCACCCAATAACAATTGCTTTATATATGTAGTAAGACTAAATTTGTAAATAGATTGGTTTATATGAGCGTTACTACTGTCTCGCCGCAGAGCCCGCTTCACATGCAATCGTTCCGAGTTCAAACCCCACTCGTCCGTTTACATAAACTGACAATGCATACTTTGCAGAATTCAGTATACACTATTTCTTTAAACGGGTAACATAAACATATTATTTTCAAGTGCATTAACCGTTATGCAGAGGATATGTATGTTGTATAGACTAAATGTACTTCTTTGAAAAAGAGATATTTTTTAGAGATTATTTTGACACGAAATCCATATACATGTCTTTCGTATGCTTAAAGGGAATGTAGCGACACAGCCAAACATCTTTTTGATTGAGAGTTCTGAAAAAATTGAAGAAGGGTGAACGAATTATCAAAATCGCACGATAAACATAGAAGATATGATCATTTGAAGTTTCTGTTGAAACGGATATGGAAGCTATTGAGAGCTATGACATCACGGTTCTAAATGGCCATATATGGAATATTTATAAGTATGAACATTTACTGATTGATATGAAAACATGACAGCAACTGTATGAAAAATATGTAATACTTAATGGCAATAATGCTTTATATGACCAGTAAAAAAAAAGCATTCATTTGCAGTGATTTTCTTCGTTTTAAATTATATTTATCAATATTCCATATATGGTAATATGGAACTACGACATCATATTTCTAAAAATGGCGGCTCCCATATTCGTTTGAGAAAAACCTTTAAATGGTCATATCTTTTTTCCTTATCATCCGATTTTGATAATTATTTCACCTTTTTCCAAGTTTTTCAGATCTCTCAATAGTAGAGCTGTTTGGCTGTGTCGCTACATTCACTTTAAATAACTAACCTCTGCTTCCACGAAGTGCATCCCTGGTCGAAGGTGGCCAAACAAATAGCATGACCCGTGAAACGAAATCCATCGGTCAGGACAACCTACATCACTCGCATCCGTATCGGTAAATAAAAGGCAAATATAAAACTCATAATATGTACAAATATATGATTATGTATAGATAATAATTGATTATTCAAAGTTCTGGAAACGTTTGTATATTTGCAACTTTTCGCCGCATACACTTTCAGCAAAGAACCAAAAGTAAGATTTGTATGGACATTATTCAATTAGTAAATAATTGTTCACAGTAGTGATTAAAATCGTAAGTGGCTGAGATATACGTTATTGTATATAGTTGTTTGTATCATTACAAACACGTGTACTAAAGAATGTAGTTAGCTAAATTATCTGTGGTTTATTTCGAAATCAATGTAATACCCAAACTATCCACATACCTTTTCCAATTTTGCCTAACCATTTTGATCAATTCAGAGAATAATATCTCGAATGTTTCTAGAAGGATCCATATTAGTCATAATTTCTAACATGGCGAGACCCTTAATTCCTGCAAAAAGGCATTCGGGTTCAAAATCAATATTATCATCCAAGTTATGCAATGTAGCACAACGATTGTTCTTTCTATAGTGTACGTATTTCGTATTTACATGAAAGCGCTGATAATTAACGTCATTAATACTAGTAGTATTGGTATAACTAAAATGAAACGTAAATCATACATCAATTACGTTTGGCCAACGGTCATAATATTATATAGCAACAATGCACTATTTCCTGTGCAGTCGACTTCCGGCTAACAATTGTCATTGTGAAGATAGTAATTCGTCGAAATACATTTGAGGCATGATCCCGAACATTTGAGGCATGACGGGGTTCGCCGACTATAAACGATTGCGTGTTTTTATGTTAGTCTTTTTACAAACACGCGTAATCTAGAGTGAATAAACGATAAAGATTTACGACTTTTGTTATAACTACAGCAAGGCCAGTCGTTTCCATTTGAAATCTACTTGATATCAAAGATATTTAGATTATTTTTTTTATTGATAATGAATATGCTATGGTCTGCTTGGAATGTATTCATAACCTTGTTCAGAGGTTGATTTCATTTCTTTGCTGAACATGAATACAACAGCTGTCTGCAGCAATACTGGAGGACGTCAAAAACACCTCTTTAGAAAACAACAACGAATATACCGTTGTTTAATATCTCATTTAAAAATCGGTTTTGAGTATTAATCATTTCGTATTCACTTTATCAAATAAAACTGTCAAAAGTGATTATTGTAAAAAATAACACTGGCTTTCAATGGGCTATATGCAAGGGCTATCACGAAAGCAGTTTAAAAGTTGCATGTAAGGATTATTGAAACTATATACATGAGGCGTTTGTAAAGTCCTCGAGTATATTGAATGACTAATATTGGAGATGGGAATGTACACTGCATAGTGAAACTGATGGAAGTGGGGACCCTACTTACCAAAATATTTTGCGTTTTTAATTAACATCTTTTTTTCCCCAAATTAAGCGACCGAGTTTTTTCGCAGAAGTACAAAAAGGTTAATAAACTTACCCAAACTGTCTACTGTTTTCAACGTAACCAGAAGTAATAACAGTCCGAGTGCCGTCATGATTAGGTTGATACTGAGTCATTGCACGATCTTTCTCTTATCTATTACATGCTAAATTCTGATATATTGCTTTGTCAACGGTTTTACTTAAACGGACTGGTGTTTAAATGTCCTTATATGGCCCAGACTTTTATCATTGACTAATAAGTTGCAATGTTAAAATACTCTATTGTTCGCCATTTACTCAAATAAAATGTTTCTTTTTTAAAAATCCCAGTTATAACATTTATTTAAGGTCAGATTGTGTAACATTTTGAAATAAAATTTAATTTAATTTAATCTCCTACCATTAAAGTCCCATATGCATTCATATTGATGATTTATCTAGAAAACATGCGTCGTGTTTTCCAAATCAAACTGTTTAAACTATTTAAAAAAATAATTATTATTAATCGAAATTTGAGACCAAATTTTGTTTATTTTGTTGGTTCTAGTTGAAACGAAAGCTCATCGTCATGATTTTATTCTCATTTGTATTGATACCCATACTTCTTTAACTTCCGGTCCTGCGCTTGTATTTCTAGTCTATGCGCATTACGTGGTCCGAGTAATAACTTGAATACCCAATCCAAGCTCTTCTCCAAGAAGCGAAAACGGGATTCGCTGGGGGTATTAAACAAAACCTTAATTTCGGCTTTAACAGTTTGCATATTGTAAAATTAAAACATTTAATAAGTAATTTTATTGCCTTGTTGGTTAGAGATTAGATCATGGCGGGGATTTCTTTATTTACACTGTCCTGTTTTAATGGGATGACAGTAGGGTAAGTGTGAGGTTTGGTGCACCCTAGAACCGGTTTAAACCCCCAGTGGCCTACTTTGCCACTGACCGTTCCAAGGCGGTAGCCCTATTGTCAACCCTTTTTGTGTTTGTGATGTCGTTTGCATTTATTATTGCTTTTGCCTTCTTGTTTGTCTGTTTGCGTGTTTGTTTCTGTGTTTTGTGGTTTACTGTCCTCCTTAAATGCTACTTTCCCTGTCCGATCTTTTTATATTTCTTAAACAGGTTATCGCATGTTTCAGCAAAACATGTTTTAAACGTGTTTTTTATTGTCGAAATATCCGTTATAAAATATTGCTACTATAAGCTTTCCCATCGCTTAATGGAATTAAGGCGGGACCACGTAATGCGACAGTCCCTTTTGTGTCTCACTTATCTCCTGTGTCAAGTCACAACTAACCTATGTCCTCTATATACCTATATTGGGAATACACTTGGGAAATATCTTATATAAGATCGGCGCAGTTTATAAGTTTAACAAGTTCGTCTTTAATTATGAACCTATTTCCGAACGTCAAATAATCATTGAAAAGGCATGGAAAGCTTGCTTATTTACTGCTAACATGCTACTGATTATTTTAGGTACATAAACTGAGGCCTGAGTAAAAATTTCCGAAAAGCGTTAGTATATTGAACAGTTTCTAGGGTATAGCAGTATATATTACTTCAAACTTTACTATAGAAGATCAAAAAAAAATAACGAGTACTAAATACAAGTAGATATACAAATCGAACAGGAGATATAGCATTCAAGGACCGCAGTCAACCACAAACACGCACAGAAACAAACAACAACTACAACGATGAATAAAAGGCAAGATATGACATCACAAACATAAAAGCGTTGACAATAGGGCTATCGCCTTGGAACGGTCAGTTGCAAGAAAGGCCGCTGGGTGTTTAAACCATGTTCTAGGGTGCACGAATCCTCACTGTTACCCTACTGTCATCCCAATAAATGGGGCAGTGTAAATCAAGATATCACCCCCAGAGTATATTCTCTAATAAACAAGGCAGCATTAATAGACAATATACGTGTAACACATTAATGCTCATTTATATATGAATAAAAAACAAATAGAAAGCCACAAAGCAAGTCAATGACTTGGCAGAAGTCAAAGCAACTGATGTAGATAATATTCTTTAAAGGATACAGTGTATGATACACACAATAAAATGAACTGCTATTATTTCTAGTTAAGGGCTTTCTAATACATGTTTAAATATTTTTCCAAATAAATGATCATGTATAAATAATATATATATAAAAAAGCATAGAAATTCACAAAGCAAGTACTCGATATGACTTGGCAGAAGCCAAAGCAGTAAGAGAACAAACCGTTAAGGTACGACAAGACACGATTTCAGACAAACATCAAACGCTACCGTCCTATGAGGATTTAGGCAGACGTCATCATAGAGTTTACAATCTTTCCGGTCATCACACAATCAAACAGGAAAGCATAGTTGCGAACTGTAAATGGTCAACAACTAAACATGCAGTGCGTTGCAAAATAATAGGTCATAACCTTTGATAAACGTTCTAACAATTTTATCAAAGAATGTATGAAAGTGATTATGACCAAGACTCTTACGAAGTTTGTAAATCAAATTACCATAGAGTCCGGTTGTGATAGTCCTTGTCGCAGAAGAGTTCTTAAATTACTTTTGTATATTAAAAGAAGATCAGGGTTACGATAATACAATTTTGCAAAGTTTATGGAGACGGTAGTCCCTGCTTGAGTAGCTTTTTAGTTATACAAATATACGAATATGTAAGTCCTCCACACGACTACAAACTCTAGAAACATGAATAAGTTTAAAAGCAACCTCCCCATAAGTAGTTGATCGGAGAACATTCTCGTCTAAATCGGGATAATTTACATTGTCGATATCTATCTATATATATTTATATATCATCTCTCTTTTCATAGGTTCTGTTTATAATTGTTCAATTTTCAATTCAGAGATGTAAATTCAGAGATGTAAATTGAGAAAAGGAATGATAGTATCAGAAATATAAGCTTTGTTGAGTCGAAGTTCTTTAGAATAGATATTTTTAACCATATTAGGAAAGAAATGATTGTCAATGTTCAGTATGTCATCCAGCTACCGAGAGGTGTCATTAAAGGCTTCGTATTTCTCCATTCATACATTTTCTTCAGTTGCATCTACCTTTCATAGCAATACAAGAACAAATCTGCGACAAGAGGTGTACAGTTCGTATCAAACTTTGAGCAACGTATATATAATGAACCAAAAAGGAACATCCGTTGCTTATAACCTCATCTTATTCGTGGATTCGGTGTATGAATAGGATACTGGTTTATTTACTGAACCTGCCATTTACCACAGTTATGCCCTTTGATTGATTCGAAACTTTGATTCTGTTCAATTTTGTCCAGGAGTAACATTGTTGTGATGGAATATTTTTCTTCAGATACATTAGTTACCCATTTTCACTTACAATGTAGGTCGGTAAGGAAATTCTTGTTCAATACTGTAGGAAACTCGTTTTTTTTTGGTCTAACATTGTTTGAAGAAGTATTTTGATGTCAGCTTGATTCCTATTGATTATGATCATTTTTTTCGTTAACAAATAGACCACAAGGTCAAATTAAAAAACAAACAAGAGAAACACTAAAACCGATGGATGCTATCCGAATTAAACATATAACGTAAAACTGAAACTGTTTTATGAAAATCGGTAGAACCTAACGGAGCGCTTAATCTTTCTCAGCAGATACAAAACCAACATACATCTTTCATTAACGACTGTATGAATCAAGTCAAAACGGGCCATAACTCGTATGCAAATCATAAAATAAAAATATTTCTTGCTTAATGGTCATATTCACATCACAACAGTCTTCATGTCAAATATGAAAACAACCCTCCTAAAATGAATGAGTTGAGCATGCAAGGTATAAGCAAAAACTCGTTATAGCATGTAAATAACTAAGTTAAAGAAATGCTCTATCTCCTTTTAAAATCATCGAACATTCCGTTTCTTTATGGTCATACCAGGACTTTACATCATACCAGGTCATCATACCGAACATGGAAACAATCCGCCTAAATATGAACGAGGAGTCAGGCACACAATAAGTATCGGACTTATAGACGGACGGATGGGCGGACGAACGAAAAAAGCTTTTTTAATTGGTCTTATGTTACACAGAATTCTTTAAATGTTTCAAATTTCGTTTGCCATATTATGTTTTTGTCGTGCCCGTTTACGAATCTCGACTTAGCGATCACAATGTCGTCCGGATGTATGTGTATCAGTTTGTTAGTTCGTCCGTTAGTCCGTCCGTTAGTCCGTCCGTGCGTCCGATTTTAATTTCTTAATATATTCTTCGTTACTTGCATGGTTTGCACCAAACTCCACCATACTGTTCATTATATGGATCCAAAATGATATATAGGGTCCTATAGAAACCACAGCGTCCGAACGCAATGTCATCGTAGGTTCGCACTGTACTGCAAACAAGGACTTGAAACTACAATGAAAGAGACAAAAAA